>OMNN01082880.1:0-13849 GCA_900302755.1 Chromis chromis | reverse complement strand
GTGCATTAGCAGGGCATAGAGAAATGCAGTGGAATAAATGGGTGTATTAAGAAAAAAGGGAAAATGTTTTACTGGTAATGTAAGTTACATCTGATGGTGTGAGGCAAAGCCCCTGGCAGCACTGCTGTGAAAAATACGTTAGAAATAAAACAGATGACATAGGTGTGCTGAGGTTTTTGTGAGATTCTGACAGACCTACAGTAGTGTCCAGTTGTGTGTGTTGGTGGAATACCTGGTGACGACAGCGAGGCATGCACACACATAGAGTGTGGGGATGCTGGGAGTGCAGGTAGTGTATGTTTAAGCCATCCAAGCGCCTCAGAACACACACCTCTGAGCTGTAACACTCCCTACAAGGAAACACCAGGGTCAGCACTGTCTCAATCTTAAAACTACACACACACGCAAGCATGTTCACACACACACACACATGCACAAAGATATGGACATATTACCCCAAAAGTTTATATTAAAGTTAATATCTCATCCAAAGGGGCAATAAAGCGTCAAATCAAACACATTATAAATTAAGTTTTGGAGTTTTTTAATGGAGGTATTGTAGCATTTTTTCCTTTGTTTAACTGTTTCATCTTACCATTTTAAGAAGCATGTAAATATAAATATGTTCATGCTGATATGAGATTACTCAAAATAAATGTTTCAAAATGCATAGTTCAGTTTGTTTTTCCTCAGGAAACTAAAGTCCTTCGAAGTCTGCAGCAAGCTTTTAAATGTTTTGAAACCAATACTTTGTTTTATGCCTTTAGGTCTTATACTTGTTTTTATATTATCTGCACTCTCAAACTTGTATAAATAACATATGAATAAAATCTGTCACCTCCCCCTATAATTTGTCAGGCAGCATTTTGTGTCTTCCACTCTTTCTTCTATATCTCATAGTTAACTCCACGCCAATGATACCGTATTTTTTCTTTTTGTTTCAAACCCTGATGTCCTCAACTCAACACTCTGTTCTGATCTTCACTGTTTACATTACTGGTTAAAATGTATTAATCTAATGATCAATGTCAGTGCATACCGATCAGGTATAACATGATGACCACTGGCCTAATATTGTGTTGGTCCCCCTTATGTTGTCAGAAATGCTTTGAACCATTGGGCATGGGCAAGAGGACCTCTCAGGGTGTCCTATGGGGTCTGGCACCAGGACCAGGGCAGTGGATCCTTTGGGTACTCTGGCTTGTGCAGTGGGGCCTCTGTCAATCCAACTTGTTCCACTGCATCCTGTTGATGCTTGATCCGAATGGGGTCTAGGAAGTTTGGAGGTCAAATCAACATCTTGGGCCATTGTCATGTTCCTGAAGATGTTCCTGATTGGTTGATGTTGTTGCCATGTGGTGGGGTGCATTTTCCTGCAGGGGTAGGGACATTTGGGATTTCCATTTGCATGATGGAGTGTGCTTGTTCTGGGACAATGTTTATTTGGGTGTCTAAGTCTCATCAACACGGATGTTAAAATCCAAGGTTTTCCAGCAGAACACCACATAGTACCAATATCAGTGTTATTCACTTCACCTGTCAATGGTCAGAATGTTGTGGCTGATCAGTGTATGTCAGAAGTGTGTAAAAGTCAAATGATATGACTTTTTATCACTTATAAATATAGATATATCACTTATATCACGTATTAGATTGCTTCTTCCTGAGCAGAGCAGAGCACTGGCCCTTTCAATAATCTTAATCAAGAGCCATTATCTTATCAATAATGTAGTTGCCAGGAGAAGATCCTGTTGATATGAACAAAACTGTTAAGTGAGTTTAATAATTCATCTAAATCTGCAATGTAACATGACTTGGTTTAATACTCTGATCCTCATCTTCACATGTAGGATTAAAACTCATTTTCTTATACGTTATGTTAGCCTGACTATTGGATAAGCTCCTCTCCCCCTGCTTTCTGTTCTTGCTCAGTAAAACTCCCTTGTTTATTTGCTATTTCACTGATTCTATACCACAAGTTTCAATTAAGATTAAATATTCTAATGCCAGTTTTGGTTTGGTGTGTTCACACTAAACAAAAAACTCACATTACACACAGTAACTACCTTGGACATATTGAAACTAATGTTACTACGCTGATGTGTAGTAACATTAGTAAAAAAAAAAAATCTGTCACCTCCCCCTATAACCTGGGAGTTCCAGTAGGAAGCATTGTGTGTCTTCCACTCTTTCTTTGGAGATATATTCTAATGGTCTACTCCACGCCAATGACACAGTATTTTTTCTTTCTAACCCTGATGTTGTTAACTCAAAACTCTGTTCTGATCTTCACTGTTTACATTACTGGTTAGAATGTATCAACCTAATGAGCTAACATAATGTATAAGAAAACCTTTAAGACATTTAAGGTCTATTATACAAAAAACTAAATGAGCTCTACCATTACCATCTACCATGTATGCATTAGCTCTACCCACTTTTTCTTAAGAGCGTCTCTGTTTCAACTGAAATTGGGTGAGAGGCCGGTTAATCCTTGAACAGGTCAACAAACAATCGCAGTAGAACAAAAAAGCTTAGTATACACCTGTATCATGCATTTAATGTGGAATTTACAAAAAACAAAAATAGCCCATTAATTGTTTAGGAATAAATTGTACAAATATCCTCTAGGCAAGTGCAGTTGCAGGACCTGGCTGTTAAAAAAGACAGTAAGCGGATTGAGTGAGTGGTGATGATCTGGATGAAATGCATTTAAAAGTGTAACAGGTAAAAAGACTGTACAATACTGGAGATAAAACACATCCTGTGGAGCACCAGAGTTATTAGCCAAACACTTTGAGAGCTCATTGTTAACTCTGACCACCTGCTTCCTCCCCCTGCATGAAGTCAATGATCCACTGATACAAGGATGCTTGGAGTTCCACGCAAGTTTACCTTACCCCCTGGATGGTGTATCTATAATAATCACTGAGCTGTAATCAACAAGTAAAACAGCTATTTGTCATGCAACAAACAAGACATATTCTAAATGTCAGTTGCAGTTTTCTGTTAAATAGCTTGGCAAGTGGTTCAATGGGTCAGTGACAAATATAGTCACACACCATGAAGCAAACCAAGAAGTGGTTCATAGTAATTAACATAACTGGCTACAGCTTTAAACAATGCTTCTGTGAAAGTCTACAGTATAAGTTTCCGATGACAACTATTAGGAGTAATGGGAAAAAAATCAATAAGCAGTTATGGGAACTGTTGTTTCATCTGTGAATTTATCTGTGGGTCTCTTAGATGAAGCAAGCTAAAGATTCCAATATTATCAGTTTTGGTTTTTTTGTTGCAGAAAGTGAAACTAAATGACTCATCTATTTAAATCTATTTAAACAAATGAAGCAGGAGAAAACAGGACGTCTCCCACATCACCAAGAACTTGACAATAGTCACAAAGTCTCAATCCTGAAGATAACCACAACCTCGGAAGAAGAGGAAATTGCATTCTTCACTGTGACCTGACTTTCTTCTCCTCCTAACACCCAGACCTTTCTGTAGAAGAATGAACTGAACTGCTTTAAATTCTACTATTAAGGAAATCCAACATCACCGGAGTGATGATCCCAACATCTGGATTCAAAGATACCAGGTCATCACGACCAGACTTGAAGAACAGTTCATTAGATGTGTGCATCCACAAACATCTGAAGTGTTTGTGGATGCACACACGAGACGCAAACACCCCCCTTCTGTTTGTCACAGCCATAAAAGACACAGAGAGACTTTTATCCTAAGCACATATAATTGTAACGTCTTATTTTTCTTATTGTGGAACGTACAGTGGCAAGAAAAAGTATGTGAACCTTTTGGAATTTCATGGTTTTCTGCATTAATTTGTCATAAAAATGTGATCTGATCTTCATCTAAGTCAAGGGTATTGACAAATATAATGTGCCTAAAATAATATCTTTCATGTCTTTATTGAGAACAACCATAAAACCTCAGAGTTAGTGGAAAAAGTATGTGAACCCTTGAGTTAATGACCTCAGAAAAGCTAATTGGAGTCAGGTGTTAGCATACCTGGAGTCTTGTTAAGAAAGTGAGTTTGGAGGTGTGGACTAGAGCTACACTATATTGCCAAAAGTATTGGCCCACTCCTCCAAATTATTGAATTCAGGTGTTCCAATCACTTCCATGGCCACAGGTGTATAAAATCAAGCACCTAGGCATTCATACTGCTTCTATAAACATTTGTGAAAGAATGGGTCGCTCTCAGGAACTCAGTGAATTCAGGTGTGGTACCGTGATAGGTTGGTACCTGTACAATAAGTCCCTTAGTGAAATTTACTCAATACTAAATATTCCACGGTCAGCTGTTAGTGGTATTATAACAAAGTGGAGGCAACTGGGAACAACAGCAACTCAGCCACAAAGTGGTAGGCCGCGTAAAATCACAGAGCAGGGTCAGTGGATGCTGAGGCGCACAGTGGACAGAAATCACCAACTTTCTGCAGTCAATAGCTACAGACCTCCAGACTTGGTGTGACCAGATCAGCTCAAGAACAGTGGTAGAGAGCTTCATGGAATGGGTTTCCATGGCCGAGCAGCTACATCCACGGTGTAAGAAGGGACGCTACCGCAGGTCGTTCATTCCAGCTCCCATAAGACTGTACAACACCAGCACAACCTGAACGTGTTGTAGTTCCTGTGCTGTCATCATGTGCAATACTAACTTACTGTAATCAGTACTTAGACGGTTCAGACAGCTACAATTACATTTCTCTTCTTCTGCACATATTTCATTTAACTTGCACTCTGCACATTTTTTATATCATTTGCACTAGGTTGTATATTGTATATTGTTAAATGCCTTTTTCTATTGGATTGTTTATTTTATTTTTTAAATCTTTTATTCTTCTGTATATGTTTACAATTTTTGTGTGCAATTTTGTGGTCGGATGTAATAAGGAAATTTCCCCGCTGTGGGATTAATAAAGTCAAATCTAATCTAATCTAAAATGGTTATGCAGTGACTGCTTGTCAACATGTAGTCTTAATGATCTGCGTTTCAGCCACTGTTTTAGACTCAAGCAGAAATATGTAAATGAGAACAGCTTTATTGTACATTGGTTGTATTAAATATAATTTGTGTGAGCACAGAGAGCTGGAGAGAAACAAACACATTTAAACAAACTGACTTTAGGTTGGACTGAAGCACAACAGGCAACATGAAAACACAATAAACCACCCAGTCCTTGTGTATTGGGTTCAAATCGCTCTTGAAGTTTCCACCATCTCTAACAGTTTCTCTTACAGTTTCCACAGAACTGTGACCTGGGGGCATTCAGAAGGTAGTGGTAATGTTAGCTACATTAGCCGCACAACATGCTAACTCTAAATATTGTCTTATTGTTGTGGGGACATTGCCATCAACAATGAATGCAATCCATTGAGTCTTTAGTTCTACAGATACTGGAAATGCATGAAGACTCTTGGGTTCACTCTTGCATCCAACAATAGAACATTTAGATTTTCACCATATTGGACCTTTAAAGCAATGGCATGCAGTTCAGACTTGTGCCGTATTGAAAGTGATTCAGACATGTTACTAGGTCTGACCTGGTAAGATTGCCCTCACAACTTCACACCAGATGGTTCATCAACACATGAAACTACATGTTCAGTTGCTGTCAGATTACAGGAAAGGAGTACATGCCTGAAAGGGGCCTAATACTAATTAGCCTTAGTCTGTAAAAGGTGACATTTGGTTTTGTGCACAACAAACTGTTTCTTGACTGTTTTTCCATCCGCCCTATATTCTACATGGTGCAATAAAAGCTACACTACGCAATCCTCAATCAAAATGTCAAAATTTTTGGTTTTTACCTCTCAGTTTCATGAAAAAAAAAATCATATACATTGTGGTAATTTGTGATCATTGAAGGTGTGGAGCATGCTAGATGTCTCCCCTTGCTTATACTCTTTATGCTAAGCTAATGTATGCTCACCTCTTGGCTCCAGCTTCGTACATAATCTATGGTATGAGAGGGGTATCAATCCTCTCAGCTAATTCCTGGCTATAAAGCCATTAAGTGTATTCCCCAATATGCCAAATGATTCCCTTAACAACACAATCTGAAGAAAATGGCTGCCACGCATAAACTGTCATCGCCGATTGGATTACAATTTTTACTACACATTTAAAAATTTTGAAACATTTGAGCCACTAAAATTTAATTCTGACCATCTAAATGTGTTGCTTCTGTCCTCTTTTCAGTACTGATCCTACTTCCTAATTTCTACACTTAAAACATTTCATTTCATCCCTGTATGGTCCTCACAGTGATTCAACATATCCTGCTGCATTTAAACTGGATTTCTGCCATGGAGCTTCTTAGCAATCGAATTACAGCGTAAACAGAGACATCCAACAGCCCGAAGCTTTTCCCTCCTGAGACTTTTCATTTCAGTAGTGATCAATGAGGCGTAACCAGCAAACTGTCGACACATTCAGTCAAACCATCCCTCTAGGTGAGAACGGATATGTATGGATAAAGAAAGCGGATAAGGCAGGAGGAGCAGGATAACGCTTCCTATGTGTGCCTCCTACACACTGTAGTAATGGGCTAACATTGATGGATGCAAATGTTTGTTCTAATCAACATGGGTATCAATTACAGCTCACTTACAGCTCATTCTCCGTTCATTCTGCACATCGCTCTTGGTTTTGGAAACGTTGGAGTTAAAGATTTAATGCATATTTTTTGGCTCCGAGTTTGGGGAACTTATGTCCCTGGTTAGGAATAAACAGAGGGAGTGTAAATGCAAGAGAGATAGAGAGAGGATAGAGATAGCAAAAATAAAACCAGATTCAGTGCTCCTGCTGAGTTTATTAGTGGAGTGCACCTGTTCACCAGCTACAGCAGGTGCCTCTAGCAGACAAGGCCAGACTGGAGCATAAATGTGTGGAGATGTGTGTGTGCACTAGTCCAGCGCTATAACCGTCTGCTACCAAACACACCCATTTGTCAAGACAAACGAGTGACACAGGAAGGAAGGTGGATGGGGTGGCAAACCTCCAGCTACAGCCAGAAAAAGAAGAGAGAAAAAACAACAACACAGTGTACTTTATTACCTGGAAGTGGGAAAATGAGTTTTGTCAACAAATGGCCCATCTATTTCCCCTCACATCAATGGACTCGTGGCACTTGATTTATCTTCCCTGTATTGGAAGCAATGGAGTGAAAAAGGAAGGGAGGGCGATAAAGGTGGGGAGGATGGACTCCTGCTGCCTTTAAGTCTTTTGGGAATATCCACAGAAAGAAGTTCAGATGATTCAATGAATGCACAATACATAAGCGTGAACTTCTCATCGGGAAAACATTTTAATCATGACATCTTAGACACTTCATACAAGTCAAGCAGTGAACACAAGCTGTGTCCTCAAGACGGCAAATACTTCAGCTTTCCAGTGTCTAAGCTGCTGTTTCATTGCACACAGACACACATCTTTTGATGCTGCTGAGTAACAATACACAGACAATAATTCATATACGTATAATAATATATCAGTCACTAAGGCAATTTTTCTGCAGGAGTGGGCATAGATTTGATATATTGAATGCATTTTGCTGATAATGCTTGTATATACTTTTACTGTGTGCTACAATTGTAAATGGTAAATGGTCTGCACTTATATAGCTCCTTTCTACCTTAGTGGTACTCAAAGCGCTTCACAATGTGTTTCGAATTCACCCATTCACACACACATTCACACACCAGACTTCCATGCAAGCTGCCTGCCTGCCATTGGAAGCTACCTCAGGTTCAGGTACTTCGGCATGTGGAGGGACCAGGGATTGAGCCGCCAACCTTACGATCAGTGGACAACCCGCTCTACCACCTGAGCCAAAGCCGTCCAAATTGTGAATACATGACTTTCCATTAATGTACTGGTAATTTACCAGTGGCCACATGAATTGTTTGTCCACACTAAATACAGCGTTCCCTGCATTAATGTCGCTACTAATGGCATAAAATAACACAGACATTTCTTAACCTCTCTTTGCTTAGATTTTGGATTAAAAACGACTTAAGTTTGGGAAACATTTTGGGTTAAATTAGAGGGCCTTCGATTTCATAGTTACAATACTAAACACACAATTAAGGTTATGGAACAATCGTAGTTGAATATAAAGCTGGCAATTGTTCTGAAACAATTAAACACACACATTAAACAACAATTAAAGTCCAATGGTTTGACCCATCCATCCACCCCTACACAGACTTTGAGGCATCCTCCTTTTTGCCCTTCATAATTTCTACGACCACTAGAGGACGTCGTCACATTGAACTGTAACTATGACTTCAACTGCTTGCCCAGCTTATTTGAGGACAGCCTCATCTTCACTTGTACTTCTTGGCAGGTGTCACTGATATCGGTTGCTGGAGGGTTGTGTTTAGTGAGTCGGCACCTACTTAGAGCTGGTTCCAAAAGTCAGATTCTAAAGGAATCACTTAACAAATCTCACATGTGCTAGTTTATAAAGAGTATAATGCAGACACCAACTAACATGCAACATTAGTCATTCATGTCCTTCCATCTCTTAATGCATTGGTCTTAATAAATCGTGAGTCCAGTATTATTTTGTGTTAACCAACTCATCTGTCACTGATTTGCTTAATTAGCTGGTGAACAGCACAAATTGTATAATTGTCTCATAACAATCTTGTAATAACCTTTATTTTGCAAATGCTGCTACAAAACACTTTTCAAGGATGGGATTAAACTCCATTATCATTACAGTAAAGTAGCTGAAGTAAACCTCAAATTATGCCACAAACCAGAAACAGAGACCGCTGTTGCTATGGTCCTGCTAACATTTATCTGTGGTAAGTAGAGTTTCACACAATGTTCTGTAAGAACTGCAATTGATAAGCAGAATTGGAAATAGAATAGCTAAATGATACAAAACCCTATCCATCCATCCATCCATCCATCATCTATACACCGCTTAATCCTCTGTAGGGTCGCGGGGGGGCTGGAGTCTATCCCTGCCGACTCGGGCGAAGGCAGGGTTCAACCTGGACAGGTCACCAGTCTACCACAGGGCTACACATAGAGACAGACAACGAAACACACTCTCATTCACACCTACGGACAATTTAGAATAATCAATTAACCTCAGCATGTTTTTGGACTGTGGGAGGAAAACCCAGGCTGCACAGGGAGAACATGTAAACTCCTAACCGGGGATCTTCTAGCTGTGAGGCGACGGTGATAACAACCGAGCCACTGTGCAGCCCATACAAAACCCTAGTTTACTGTAAACCATTTTCCCACAAACAGAAGTGGTCATATCCACCTGTAACCAATGCACGGCTTGCAAGAAGTCACTAATTCCCAAAACTTCCATTTCCACCTATTTTGTAAATATGCACAAATAAATCACTTTGACCAGGAACCAAGAGGGAACACTTAAGCAGAGATCTGTGTGTGTTTGCATATTGAATTCTAAACACAACTAAATCCCTCTTCCTCTGATTTCATTATGCATTCTCTTTACTATATGTGCAACTGGGTGTACAGGTGTTTTCTGCTTTCACTATGAAGCATCTTTGTTTTTACTTTGGATCACAGCTTTCTGTGTGTGTTTGCTAAAGTTATCTTGATGTATAATAGCCAAGATTTCCATTTGGCAGCCCTCAGAAAGTTTGGAGGAACAGTATTTTTAATAAAATGCAGCAAAGTTGGGTGGTGGTGAGAAATCCAAGGAATAAGAGAGAGGAAATGAGAGAGAACATGAGGAGGAAGCCAATTATGGTGAGTTTTAGTTAAATGAGAGTTTCTGGGCCAGAACTGATGCTCATTTGTTTTTAAGACTAATTTATAGTTGGAGGGGACTGAGGGTGGAGATATATTGTGTTGATGCTCATTTCTTCTCCTCACCTCCTCTGGCTCTTTGCTGTGTTCTGCGCATAGATCCGTACTTTTTTCTTCTTCTTTTTCTTATGTTATTTGCATTTCCAGCCTGACTCTCACCATATGTGACGCATGCTTTTAGAAATAAATGCATGTCCTCTTCTCGTGTGACAAACAGTACAGCAGCTCCATTTCTTTTACGGTTTGTGCAAATGGGATTTTATTTTCTGCAGAGACCAGCGTCCAAGCTGAATTGTCTATTCACTGGAACCAGTTCAAGCCACGGGATGCATAAATGTAGTCTGCTGTATGTAAAGGGAAGTCATGGTTCTTATTATTGTAGGTTTGGCGGTGGTAGTGGCAGAATATTTTTAAGTACAGTTTGCAGTACTTGAACTTTACTTGAACTCTTCCATGTTATTATACTTTGCACTTCTACTCCACTGCATTCAGACTACAACAAATACATAAGAATGTTTGTAGGTTAAGATCTTTGCAGGAATATTTAGAAGCCACAATGTACCATTTGAAGTATATGTCACATTAGCTCCACATTCACCAGCAACAATAAACTGATGTACACAGTTAGACATCGATTACTTTTATCCATCTTAATAATATAAATTATTCTGAAATAGGCCATTCTGCATGTTGGTGAATACAGCTGGGATGTTAGAATTGATAAAATGCTGATTATGGGTAAATTCATACTATCTGTGTTTGCGTGTCTGTAAACTTTGTGATCTGCCCAAGTTCACGTGGGTCCATGTAGACCCCAAATAGTAGTTTGAGTAGACTCAAAATGTGTGGCCACTTGGACTATATTCACTGAAAACTAACTGTGCATATGCTAGGCAAACAAATAGTGCTAAAAAAATACTATGAGTACAAGTACACAGAGTATGTGTACTAGGAGGTTCTCAGTAATCCACACCTTCATTAGTCATCATTAAAAGTAAAGTCACCACTGCCTGACTTCGGAGGAGCTTTGATTTCTACATACTTTCCATGACGGTTCCCAAACACAGTGGGAAGTTCTAAACTCTCCAGAGATCCTGTTACATTTCTGCCCACTGCGCTCAGCACACCTCAGGAATACTCACTGGCACAGTGTCACAGCCCGATTGGTGACTAGCTGCTATTTCCTACAAAAAGTACAAAGTCACAGAGTTTTAGAAGCATCCAAGGGAATCCTGGGTCTTTTTTTATGTTGTCTACCTTCAGAGTCCATATTGGTGAGTACGGGGATGCAGAAACCATAGTGCCATACCTTGGCACTATGTAAATCTGCGCCCATGTTGACATTCCTGCACTGGCAACCCAATAGTGATGCATTTTTTGTTGATAACTAGCAACTACTGGGTTGCCAGAACTGAATAGAAGAGCACTGGTAGCCACTGAGATGGAGTAGGATACAGCAACCAGGATGTTAATATAAAACCTAAGAAACATCAAAGAAAGGTTTCTGATCCAAATTAAATAAAAAAATCTTCCATACCTCAGTAGAAGGCAACTGGACTATGTTTTAGTTTTTTGAAGACATTCACCTCTCATCCAAGAGGCTTCCTCAGTTCTAACTTGAATAGTGGGGAGTCCCAGGTGTTTATTCTTACCCCCAAATCAAATGGCTCATGGCCCATTATTGACCAAAGACTCACAGGACTCAAGGTGTAAATGGCGATCACAGGGATCACAGGACTGCACCATAAGTACCTAATCAGTGATGTTGTAGGCCTCCTTCTCTGTCAACAAAGAGTTTCCTTCTAGTTGGGTGGCATTGGCGCAAATAGTAAAGCACAGAGTTGATGGTTCAATCCCTCCACATACGTGACGTGCACTGAACTTCAAATTGCTTGCAGCTAGGTGTGTGAGCGTGTGAATAAGGAACACATTGGGTTAAAATGTGCTATATAAGTGTGAACCTTTAACCATTTCTATTGAACCAAAAAAGGAAAGTGATTCACAGTGAGGTGTGTAATTACTCTCACTGCCAGAAGGAGATTGCAGGAGATATTGCAGGTTCAAAGTATATATCTGAGGCTAATTCTCAAGTAAATTTTAGAATGGAGTATTTCTCTAATCAGAAATCACTACTTTTGCTTGTATTGAAGGTAAGGGTACTTCTTCCACAAGGCAAGAAAAGCAGTCACTTATACAGTTTTTAGTCCAAGTGATTGACTGCATTTCTTGCCACTTTGCTGTGATGTGAAGAAACAATGGACAAAACAACCAACATGTGACCCAAGTTGAAGGAAATCTAGATTTTACTTTAATAAGCATGATCATAATTTTTGAAGAATGCATGTAAATAGAGAAAATCTCTTAGGATTGTGTGTAATAGTGTGAATATCAGTACCATGTTGATCAAGATAATCGCATTTTACACTCAACATCATTGTCATTATGCATGCTTTCTTGAATGCCTGCTTGCTCCTCAAATGGATTGCCTCCTGAATTATCCCTCCTCCCAGACTCACTTGAAAATGTATGAGAGCGTCATTCATTTGGCTTCACATAAATATTTTAGCCTGGTTAGTCGCTGAGGCATAGCTCGGACTATAAATCAAACTTGGTGTTTTGTGTATTTGCCCTGTATGTATGTATTGCAGTTATGTTTGTGTGTGTGTTTGTGAGCAGGCTTTTAAAGCAGAATATTAAAACATTAAAGTTGACAGAATGACAGAGTGTACTGCGCAGGGTGTTGTGGATAATTGAAATGCCAAAACCTCAAGATGGCCGCTTCATTTTAACATGAATTTACAGCTTCCATCACAAGCCATTAATGTTGAAAATATTTTATGAGGAAGCTGTGAGGGAATTCATTTATCAGGGTGAATATTTACCTTAACCAGTCTCACTGCCTTTACTCAGAAACTGTAGAAAAAGGTAGCGACGGAGAGTATGTAGGTATTAATATCACCTGTTTCTACAAATGCTTTCCCTGAAGGTTCCAAAATGACTGTAAGGAGTGTCCTGGTCTCATTAGGTTAAAAATGACTAATGCTTAAATAAGGTACATCCTTCCACTGGAGGATTTCCATGCATGTTCAGTCAGTAGGACACCCCAGGGTGGACCACTATCTAAATCTGATGAGTATATAAATATTTGAATAAGTTACGTCCAACTGCATTTGATACATTTCCTAATTTCACTCCATTCCCAAATGTTTGATACACTAGATATTTGAAAGTGTGCAGACTCCCAAACATTACATTGATATGTGATCCCAAACCATTAGAGACCCGGACCATTAATATGCTCCTACAGTCAGACTGACCTTATTGGCAGTAATGCTGTGATTTGATAATTGTTACGACCCACCTCTAGGGGTGGCAGGTGCAACAATGAAAACCAGATGGTATTGGTTAAGGCAAGGTAATTTATTTGCCCAGTGGTGGAGTTAACTCAAAACAAGGGTAAGGTGACTAAACAGTTAACAAAAAGGCTAAGTGCACAAATTACAAACCAAACTAAACTGGTGCCTCAGAACATACATTACAGACCCATGGGACACGAGTCACCACCCACTGGTGGTGACAGGACAATAGTATCAGAAACACACAGAAGATACTACGTCCAACACTAAGCAGGTCTGAAGTGGCAGAAGCTAACAGGTCACACAAAAGTCTTCACTAAGACACACAAAAGACCTCTAAAGAAAGTTAGCTTCTGCCCAACAAAGCTACGCGTCAAAGTAGCCACAGAACACACAACAAAGTGGCTACATAAACATTTAACATGGACACAACGGGAGGCACCAGGGCAAACTGGTCAAGGTAAATCCCAGCTGTCATGACTGAGGGTTTGGTGGATGATTATATAGGGTCCAGGTGTGTGGTTGGCTGCAGGGGATTGGATGATGGTGGAGAGAGCAGAGTGGTGGCCCAATCACGCCGATCCGGAGGCGGGAAGAACAGGTGCTGTGAGCAGGTCTTCATCTCCAGGCTGATGAGTGATGACTTGCAGCTGGAGCAGGCACC
>OMNN01082879.1:0-14328 GCA_900302755.1 Chromis chromis | reverse complement strand
ATGCCTGACTGCGTTTTCAGTCTCCACTGCTGCATCCATAATGACTAACGTGGTCACATGCTGCATGTATTTCAGACAGGAGGATCATGCGCGATGGAGTTCTGGATGGGAGTCGATATCCTGACAGTTTGGAGTTTGTGCAGCATCCACAGGCAATAATTGACCATGATGAAACATTTCTAAATTACAGCAGCGGAGTTCCTACCACCTACTACTGCATTGCGACGATTCCTTTATGTGACGTAGTGAAGATGCTCAAAATACCTACTTTTGATCAGATTTTCTACCTTTATGTGTCAATAAACGCACAAAATCAACATACAAATAAAATCTACTTGTCTAACGATCGTCCACAAGAAATATTAAGGATAGATATAGGGAAAAATTAAACCTGCAAACTGCTCTTTAAATTTCAGCTGTAATAACATGCTGTATTTACACTTCATACTGATAGATAATGCTTCTATAAAACACAATGTAATAAGACTTTTCATTGTATCTGACTCGCTCGTGATGCAAATGCAAAAGCTAGTATGTTGCTAACGTACACCGATCAGGCATAACATTATGACCTGCCTAATATTGTGTTGGTCCCCCTTATGTGGTCAAAAATGCTCTGAACCATTGGGCATGGACCAGAGGACCTCTCAGGGTGTCCTATGGGGTCTGGCACCAGGATGTTGGCAGTGGATCCTTTGGGTACTCTGGCTTGTGCAGTGGGGCCTCTGTCAATCCAACTGGTTCCACTGCATCCTGTTGATGCTTGATCAGAATGGGCTCTAGGAAGTTTGGAGGTCAAATCAACATCTTGGGCCATTGTCATGTTCCTCAAGATGTTCCTGATTGGTTGATGTTGTTGCCATGTGGTGGGGTGTATTTTCCTGTGGGGGTAGGCCAGTGACATTTGGGATTTCCATTTGCATGAGGGAGTGTGTTTGTTCTGGGACAATGTTTATTTGGGTGTCTAAGTCTCATCAACACGGATGTTAAAATCCAAGGTTTTCCATCAGAACACCACATAGTACCAATATGATCAATGGTATTCACTTCACCTGTCAGTGGTCATAATGTTGTGGCTGATCGGTATGTATGTATATATATACAGTATATATATAGTCCGTTTGGTTCAAGCCCTCTGAACAGAAGAAGTTAGAATTACTCAAGTGGCTGTATACTGCAACATTTGCACCCCATTCACATGCTGCAATGGGCAATTTGCACCCTGCTGCAGCCCTATGACCTTAAAAGTCTAAACTGTACATAGAATCTTTGCATTTAGCCTGTAACACCAGCATGACAATCGCCCATACAGTGAAAAGTGTATGTATGTATTGCTTACCTGTCCCATTGAGTGTACTGTTTTTGTTAGTGTACAATCTGATCATCTGGCCGATGGTCCTCACATTGTCCCTCAACATGATGCCTTGAGCCTGCACCATGAAGAAGTATGTGTTGGCTGATGGAAAAAAACAGAAAAAGTAACTTTAGTCTGACTATTGCATTGCTCACATTTGTTTTACTGTAGCACTACAACAACTATTGCATGTTCTCGCGTTCTGTTAAACACAACTTAACAAGAAGATGCTTCACTTTCACCACCACATTTGTGCCTTTCCCCATCTTTCTTTCTCTCTCTCTCTCTGTCCATTTCTGTATTTAGCTCTGGCTCTGGAGCAGCATGTTTGTGATCGGTTGCTGATCCTAAGAACCAGACCAGGGTTTCTGTCTCTGCCTCAGTCCGCTCACCCCGAGTCTGGTTATTCAGAGGTTCCTTCACATTAAACAGAAGTTTTTTTCTCCCACTGCTCAAGTCAAGTGCTTACTCAAGCGGAAATTGCTGGGATGTTTCTATAAAGTCCTTTTCAGACATGGGATATGGAATATTGCTGGCTTCATCAATCTGCAATATTTGTCAATCACTTGAGGTTAGACAGGACACCACATGATGTACAGTACATAATATTGCATTGGCAGACTAAAATCTAAACGAATGCCAGTTTATCAAAGTGTCCAAATAACTAACAATTTCTGATTTCTGAAACTAAAGCTCACGACTCAACCTGACAATGGTTGCAATCTAAAAATATTTAACTGCAGTTGATAAACTGTGACGGCTAATCAGTCTGAGGTGAAAGAATGCTCAGTGTAACTTGCCATTAGATCCTGATCAATTCTGCGTCTATCCATTATCTATACACCACTTTATCCTCTGTAGGGTCACAGAGGGGCTGGAGTCTATCCCAGAGCCACTGTAGCACTGTGCCAATCAAATTCTGTATCCATGTAAGAGATAATTTATAAGTAGTTAATGAAGTTACTACTGTTACTGCATGCGTAAATGCATGCCACTCTTTCTTTTTGGAGACACCTAATAATGATCCTGATGCTGCAGGTATTTAATAAATAAAGGAAATAGTCCTAAACAGCAGGAAGCAAACAACTAAACTGCCTTTCTGTGCATGACAGCTCACCTGTCTGGCGTGAAGGCAAGTAGGCCTACACAGTGTGACTTGCCATCAGATTCTGACCCAGACTGATCCGCTCTCTGTGTTCTCCCAAAGATAATTTATAATTCTAAGAATTAAATGAAGTTACTGACACTGTTGTTCCACGTGTAATGTTCCCAACTTTCGTTCCTTGGAGACAATTGTGGACCCCCCTGCTGCTTTAAAAGTAAAAAAAAAAAAAGTACTACTAGATTTGAAATTGTAAAGTGACTGACAGAGGTGTATGTAATGATTTTGGCATACAAACTGTATTAAACGCTCTCTGTGATGTTTTAAGACATATACTTCAAACATAGTTTGACTCATTGGATATGGGATGCAGGTATAAGCCACCGTTTATTTTAGTTGGCCTTATCTTCCCTCCGCTACCGTTTTCGTTACTAAACAACAATCTCCAAGCAGCAACCTACCACACTAAAAATTTCAAGTTTTGCCGAGGATTTGGATCATGGAGTCAGGTAGCCCTGCTCATTTTTTTGCGGTGGATTTTAATTACAGTGCTTATCACCCTGCATGCAACTGTTCGATCACAACAATTCTACAAGTCAATATTTTGAGTGAACACCGAAGCGACGTTCTTCGCTTAGCCCCGCCTATGATGACTGTAACTGGTTTAAAAAGTACAAACAAGCCAGAGCGTTTTTTGTTTTTTTCCGTTTACAGCACAATGATACTGGGGTGCAGCCAGACCATTCTGTAGTACAGAATGTCATCCAAAAACTCATAGTATAGTACAGGCAAAACGAGACTACTTCAAACAGAATCTGCATCAGGTGGAGAACTACTTCATGTGCTGTTACACCAAGGTTGCAGAAACTTCAGAGCAAAAAATGGATGACATGCTCAGACCAGAGCCGGCCCTACGCAATGTAACATCCTAGACGAGATCTGGTATAGCGCCCCTCTCTCAGTGATTCACATGCGGTAGCAAATGATAAGTGACATGTCCACTGAACAATGGCAGGTAGCCATCAACCCCGCTACTCTTCTCACTCACTGTGCCAAAAACATTCATAACCCTGAATTCCCATGGTGCATTGCAGCACGACAGTTCAGTCCTGTGACTGGCTCTGTGATTGCTACAATACGCTTACAAAAGAAATTCAATAGCATTGTTTTTTTTATTGCTTTACATTTGAATCAATGTGAGCTTTTCCATTTTAAGAGTTAATAGTAATAACTAGTTTTAATATTGTAGTGATCGCAGAGGCGGTAGAAAGTATGGGACTGATGTGCTGCAATGCATTATGGGAGTTCCAGGTTATTAATGTTGTCAACACCATGAGTGTGGAGTGTAGCGGGGCTTATGGCTACCTGCCACTGGTCTTGAATTGAGTATTTGGCCAAAGGTGTGTTCCAGATTGTCTAAAAAACTAAAAGGATCTGCTTTGGTTAGCTCACAGAAAAACATGTACTTTTACTTAAACGTCTTACTTCGCTGTCTTTTTGTTCAATTTAATAATATTGAAGGTGGTTGTTTTCTAAATTTTGCGGCACCCCCTGGAGGCCACGGCGCACTTAGCACTTGCCTTTATTACCTATTGGAAGGGCCGGCCCTGGCTCAGACAGTCAACTTCTGTTGGCAGCTGCAGTCCAACTCTATGGAGTTGGAGAGGCAGCTAAATATATTAATTATGTAATGAAGTACTTTAAATTATTTATAGTGGAACACCCCATATGCGTATTACTTACCAACCTCACCCATCCCTCACCTGTCAACAGAAATAAAGTCCAATTCTGTAGGAAGCATTGAGCATCCACAATTGAAGTACTGGTGTCTGTAATATGATATGTATATTTGACTTTAACACAATGTTCTGTCCACACAACCTTTTATTAAGGCCAAAGCACTGAGTAGTGTGAAGGCCAAGTTCTGCAGAGTCAATAGTTACAGACCTCCAGACTTGGTGTGGCCTTCAGATTAGCTCAAGAACAGTGGTAGAGAGCTTCATGGAATGGGTTTCCATGGCCGAACAGCTGCATCCAAGCCTTACATCACCAAGTGCAATGCAAAGCAATGGATGCAGTGGTGTAAAGCACACCACCACTGGACTCTAGAGCAGTGGAGACGTGTTCTCTGGAGTGACCAATCATGCTTCTCTGTCTGGCAATCTGATGGATGGGTCTGGGTTTGGAGGTTGCCGAGAGAACAGTACTTGCCTGACTGCATTGTGCCAAGTATAAAGTTTGGTGGAGGGGGGATTATGGTGTGGGCTTGTTTTTCAGGGGTTGGGCTTGGTCCTTTAGTTCCAGTGAAAGGAACTCTTAATGCTTCAGCATACCAAGACATTTTGGACAATTTCATGCTCCCAACTTTGTGGGAACAGTTTGGGGATGGCCCCTTCCTGTTCCAACTTGACTGCGCCCCAGTGCACAAAGCAGGTCAATAAAGACATGGATGAGCCAGTTTGGTGTGGAGGAACTTGACTTGCCTGCACAGAGTCCTGACCTCAACCCAACAGAACACCTTTGGGATGAATTAGAGCAGAGACTGAGAGTCAGGTCTTCTGGTCCAACATCAGTGCCTGACCTCACAAATGCACTTCTAGAAGAATGGTCAAAGATTCCTATCAACACTCCTAAACCTTATGGAAAGCCTTCCCAGAAGAGTTGAAGCTGTTATAGCTTCAAAGGTTGGGCCAACTCCATATTAAACCCTACCGATTAAGAATGGGATATCATTAAAGTTCATGTGCGTGTAAAGGCAGAGGGGCCAATACTTTTGGCAAAATAGTGTATATCAGTATCAACATATTCATCATTCAACACTAAAGCTTACTTAAAAAGAACGTAGACAAAGAGGCTTGGTCTCATCACACAGTTTATCGAGTAGAGCATGCTCCAATTCCATTGTTTGCAATACTCTCAGCTGCACAGTTTGTCAGTATGGCTAGTAACGTGGTAGACTAAAATGTTAGCATTACAGCATCTTCTCCCACTAATTCTCTAGCTCAGCAGATTAGCCTGCTGAGTGTTGATTTTATGCTATGTTGGCACCTAGTTGGTGAGATGCAATGCTGGAAAGTTAAAAAAAAAAGTCTTTATCCTTTCATCTCCTTTTTCAACTGTCATGGCACTCATGTTTCATTTATGACGTTACACAGCTTACAAACCATGTAGCTACGAGCTACTTTCATAGCTTGACAGCTGAGTGGAAGCATCTAAGCCACTTTTCCCTATACATTATAACATTAGTAGGAGCCCAGTCCATGTAATTAGCAAAGCTAATATTATATGTACAAACTGTTCAGGACCTGCAGTTTGATATGCCTACAAAACCAAACAAATACAGTCACTGGATTTACAAAAGCTAAAAATTAACTGTTTAACGGGATACAAGCAGCATCACAGAGACAGATTCCAGTTTGTTCGTGTTAATGACGATTCTTCCACCCACACTAGAGTTAGTTATGATGTTCCACAGGGTTCTGTATTAGGACCAATATTATTTACTTTGTACATGTTTCCTTTAGGCAATATTATTAGGAAGCACTGCATAAATTTTCATTGTTATGCAGATGATACACAGTTATATTTATCTATGAAGCCGAATGAAACCAATCAGTTGGTCAAACTCCAGGCATGTCTGAAGGACATAAAGGCCTGGATGACCTGTAACTTTCTTCATTTGAATTTGGATAAAACTGAGGTTATTGTAATTGGCCCTAAACACCTCAGAAACACCCCAGATAGTTACTCTATATGGCATTGCCTTAGCCTCCAGTTCTACTGTAAAAAAAAAGAAAAAAGACAGACCTTAAAATTCATAAGGTCTGTCTCTTACTATGTTAAGCGCTGTGAGATGGCAATTTGTGCTATATTAATAGAATTGAATCGTTCTACAGTAAATACTGTCATATTTTACAACCTTAGCATTATGTTTCCTATTGACCTGTACACTAGTTTCAGTGTGAATATAAATAAGTAAATGAGGCTGTGTTTGACGATAGGAGTATTTTCACAGAACAACTAGATAGTCTTGGTGAGCGCATGACAGAAGACAGGCAGGTCAAAGCAAGCTGGAAAGCAGGAGAGAGGACTGTAGTCTGCCCAAAAAGAAAAATGATTTGCTGATAAACTACAGTAAAAAATGTTCATTGAAACTGAAATAATCATCCTTGGTTCGTAGTCAAAGAAAACAAGGCCAGATTCTTCTTTAAGGTAAATATCACCTTCAGTATGTGTTAACATGTACTTACTTATCAACATGTACTCTGGTTCACAAGTGCACACACACTAAACTGGGAAAGTTACATTTTTCACAGGTAAGACAAAACAAGCAAAGCATGGAATAGCAATTTCTCCATGTGGTGTCTGATGTGGACAGTATAGCGTAAAGTTTTGCATTTTCAGTGAATCATGGGAATCCCTCCATTTCAAGCTCTAGTCACCATCTGGCCAGGAGCTTGGTTTGAGAACCTCACTTTGCAAATATTTCTAACCTTAGTCCTGAGTTCTGAAATCAAATTCTCAGCTGAGCACTGGATATAGCATGTAACAGAGCAATACAACACTGGCTAAGAAATCAGACATTCAGAAATTTCACAAACTCAACTTAGTGAAAAAGATTGTTAGCTTCTCTTGACTATACGTTTTGCACACATTACTTTGCTGCAGTTCAAATAATGTGCAACATACTGAGGGGTGGCAAAAACCAGCATAAACGGTCTTACGAAGGAGCTGGGCCTGCACAAGCCTTGGTTTAGCAGCTTCAGAGGTCATTGTCAGAGATTTAGCATGTGTTAAAGTCTACTGTGGGCTGAATAGCATTCCTCCCAGACATGTTCCATCATTTAGTGTTTTCAGTTACTGTTTAACAATTGATCAAAGTCTGTCTGACCATTTGGTGAGTCCTATGGAACATATGGAAAAAATTGCACTTGCTATGCTCCTCCACTCCTTTTTTCATTTTTGTCACTCATTTCTATATTTGTACATTACACATGGTAGCAGCAACAGTACAGATGCTGTCAATGCATATCTGAGGAGTCATGCATGTGAGCTCACACCACAGAAACATCAGTATACTGCTCTAAAATCTATGGTTAATGGCTGTGATATAAAACAGGGACAAAACACTGTGCATGTCTGACTAGTAGATGTATGTCGTTTATAACTTTGGCAAAAATATGGCCTGTGATCTGGAAAACAAAATCCATTGCAGATGCATGCAGACTGAATAAAACCCCAATTAACCTTACTATGAGTGTTGATGCGCCACTCCACATAAAAAATATTTGATAATTTTATCTTTGCAAGATCAATATTTCAGTGGCATGTTGAAGATTTTATCAATTAAATGTAATTAGTTACACATACATAGGGTATTATCTGTGATCATGAGTCTGAAGTTGTTTTGCCATAATGCTCTAGGTGCTAAAGTCACTAGTCCTCCCATGTAATACTTCAGCACTTTTTAAAAGTGTTTTGTTACTTCCACCTGTGGTAACAGATGACAATACCGTACTGGGTAAATCTCTCTTAGATTTAGAGGACCAAAACATATGAACTTGCTTTTATTAACTTTAATTTACAACTTACTGCAGCACAGTACTAAAAGCAAAAGCACAATACCAAAAACTCACACTAACTAATACGGTCCACAACTGCAACTTAAAACACTGGTATCTTGGCTATCTTATTTCTTTACATCTATTAAGTTGGTAAGCCTTAGGCAGGTGCATTCAAGTCAAGTCGTTCTAGTCAAATACAAGAGTGCCTCTGATGGCCAGTAAAAACCTGCACTACTAGCGTGTATTTCCTGTCCTCACACAACCACAGAAATTACTCCGTAAAATATTAAATCAACAAAAGCTATATACACAACAATATAAGTGAAATATGCCCAGCCCACCAATCATTTCATTGTCAATATATGTTAAAAGTGTAGGTAAATATCAATACTCACAGAAAGTATTCCCTCAATATTGCTGTGGTGTCTGCAGTTGCCAACAGCAGATACATCTGCTCAAACATTAGGGCTATATTGTATTGCACATAAGGAATGGAGTCTAGTCAATGCATACATAATCACATTCTGGTGCGTACTTACAATCAGCATACAATGTGCTATGACAATACACAGTGAGACAGCATGAGCTAAGTTCAGCATGCCATAACATTCTATTTTTCAGACTTTTTTTCTTCTTCTTTTTTTTTAACCAACAAGCCAAAGCTCTGTGATACACTGATATATTTTAACTTGAAACTCAAATGATCTGAGCATATTTGGAGATAGTTAATACATTTGGGCCCATTTGCCAGTAAAAGTAGATGTCTAAATCATAATCTTAAACAGGCTGAACCTTCCCCTGTAGCTGTGTTGATTCAGGTCACCTGGTTAAGTCGGCAGAAATTGCTGTGAGCTCTAAAGCACACAGTTCATTCATTCATAAACCAACAGTGCATCGCTAGTTAAAGTGCATATCATACCATCAACTCAGGCCAAGGCGCCAATATTCAAGTAATACTGAAACCCACAAGTCAAAGCAAGACAGACGAGGCTTGTTATCATCTCAGAATAAACAAGGATGGCTAGACACCGTGGCCTAGAGTGAAACTTAACCTGCGGGCTTGTTAGCCTGTTAGCTAACTAGTTTACCGTCAGCATGAACTGTGACAGCAGGTAAGGCTTGATGGAGTTAATAGGATAATCCAGACACAATCACATTAACTGTTACCCTGTAAAGTGATTAGTGTAAACTGACGTTGACTAACCTATTCCAGGAGCCACATAAATGAAGTAGAGACAAGTGGTGGACATAGAGAAGAAGAATATGAAGGCCAGAAACGATCGGTTGGACATTCGCAGCAGCCGCCTCCAGTTCACCATTTTGGCTTAGGCCCGCTTCTCTTTCGCCGATACGAATCCCATAAAACACTTTATGAAATTATAAGGTCCTCGAAGTGATAGACATCGATGTCAATGGCGTGGTCATGGAAAAAGCTGCACCATCACAGCCCAGAGATGCAGCGCTAAAAAGGCTAACGCTAGCTATGCTAGCTGGCCTGCTTTCCCCTGCCAAGAAATTTCCAGATGGAAAAAGCAGGCCTGAAACGTTACTATCAGGCAACTGGGAGCCTCAAGGAGCACCGCCGGTCGCACATATTGAAACCGTCACACTACGGGCTCGGCGGTAATATTACTTATAGATATCATGGTTGTCTTCCATGGTTACAGTGTCGCCAGCAAAGGTTTTATCGCTGGCACTCAAGGTTGGTCATTGAAGGGGGCAGGACCGCTCTGCCTTGTCCGCCACAGCCTACTCCGGGCCGGTGAGATGTTTCCTGCACAGTCGGCGCACTACTTCATCAAGCCGCGCGCACAGGAGTCCAGTCATTCCACCGGGTCCCTCCACAAGGATCCGCACGATTATGACTTGTAACACATCTACGTGCAGGATGACATCTGAAAAATAAACTCAATAAAACTGATATTACATCTGCTTCCTTTCATTTTCTGCTGGCTCTGCAGAGACCGTTTCCGGTGGGTGGAACACCCACCCCCGCGTCACCATGGAAACCTGCGTGCGCGGAGCGACGCATCTTGCTGAGTGCGTTTGGTTTGTTTACCTTAGCGCCTTTGGTCCACTATGCATTTATCAGACAGACCATAAAATAAACTACACGACAGAAAAACACAATGTTAATTTTAGAATGCGCACAAAAGTGCAGATTAGCATGTTTGAGTTCAGAGTTTGAATCCGTCCGAGATAAGCGAGCTGACAACTCTGTCAGATATCACACAGATCTGCTACATCACGGCTGCACTGGACATCAGCAGACCGTCTGGAGAGCGGATGTGAAGCCAGACGTTCAGGTTCCACCGGCAGCAGGTTGTGGCACAGAAGGACGGTTCTGGACCTAGCACAGCGATGTTAAACTTTGCCGACTTTGTGTAAGTTGACATAGACTGCTGTAAAGTTACTAAACAGCCGTCAGCTGGTAGCTTAAATAATATAGCCTACACTTTACAACCCATTTCTGTGTGAAAAGGTCGCAGCTCGTCTAATAATATCAACACTGGTCAGTATTTACGTTTGCGACTCACGCGCTCATGGTCATAATTCAAACTGCATTAAAACTCTCATAACACCTGCAGATGAAAAAGGAAACAACCACATTATTAGTCTGCTTTTGTGGCGCGACTACAACAACATGATACCCATTAGATGAGCTCAGGATGAGTTCAGGTTCCGGACAACGCCACTCTGGGAACTGCACCAGAGAATTCTCTTTCTCCAACACTGGAGGCACACAGGTAAGTTATACTGAGGAGGCGTGAGACGTGGATCCACAGTTCAATAAAACAGTTTATTTTTAAGTTTTAAAATGTTCTCTTTAAAAAACAAACACCATTCACACCGGGGCAAAATGAAACCAAAGGACCTAATCAGTTGCTGAGCTTAGCAGGTGGACAGGGGCTAGCGAAGGGGAAGTGTCCCCCAAAAAACACCCAGGCTTATGTGACACACAATCGTGAAGTGAAACAATTTCCCAAGGGAGCGCAGCACACATAAAGGAGGGGGACACCACCACCAGGATCACCAGGCAGGAGGAGACAAGGCAGGAGGAGACAAAGCAGGAGGAGACAAAGCAGGAGAAGACAAAGCAGCAGCAGTCCCAGTAGCTGACCGCGACGTCAATGGCAGGGAATACACACACACACACACACACACACACACACACACACACACACACACACAAGGAGGGAGGAGGGAAGCCCATGCAGCTAGGCACTTTCCCACAAGCAGCCAGGAGTGGGGAACACACGCAAACTAGAGGCGCGTGGACACACCAGTCGCCTCTGTTGCAGATGAACCTGCACATGGACGTGACGCAGACAGAAGCACAGAGGGAGAGACTCTGCAACATGTCCTAATGCTCAGGTTGCAGAGTCTCTCCCTCTCTGACTCAGCAACATGTCCTAATGCTCACCAGAGCATTGCTGCTCAGGATGATTTTCCTGAGAGCTGCTGTAGAATCGGATGATACCAGGCTTATCTTTTACACTTATCTTTTAGGTGTGTCAGGACTGGTCTGGAGGTCCTCCAGACCAGTCCTGACACACCTGGTAAAAATATGGACGCCAATTCACTATCAGTGGCGATTTCAATGCAAAAGGTGTTGATGACATTTATAGATGCACCATGAATGTCTGTGGATATAATGAAATACTTGCTGACAAGATGACTCCCAGGCTGCAGAAGCTGGAAGAAGAGGAATATTCCAGCGTGAGAACCATCCAAACAACGTCACACAGGAGTTTCTAAAGAAGAAAAATGTGAAAATTATATAACCTGGACAAGTATGCCACCTGACTTGAATCCAGTCTGGGGTATTTTAAAGAGACGCAGTGTAACCATAACCCCTCCAGCTAGTACCAGCCCAAACAAATTGTCTTTGAAGAATGGCTGAACATCTCAACAGAAATTTCTGCAATAATAGTATCCTCCATGCCGAGGAGGATTGAGTGGACATAGGACGTACTGAAAAAATAAACTATTGCTGGGTTTGGTTTAGCTTCACAGTTTTGCTCTTGGCGTTTGCTCCATCAGGTTCCTTGTGTCCAACAGTGCATCCTCCACACCTTGGAGCATCTGTGCTGTATTATTTTCCTTGCAAGTATTGGAGGGCTCCTAACTCGACACTATAAAGTCGATGTTATCATTCATAACACTGTAGCACACATCATAGATATTGGGCTCTTCAGGGGCAACACATGGCAGACAGACATTTCTGGATGTTACCTTGTAAAGTTAGAAGGCAGTGGTTAGTTACTGTTGTAGCACTAAGAGTGTTTTAGTGAGATGTAGGGAATCTTGTCACAATAGCCGCAAAGACAGTTTCTTGTTATGAAAACATTTTCCTTATAAAGAGCCACCAAAAGATCCAAAACAGGAGTTGTTTTTTCATTATAACAATGTGTCATGTTAATCTTGAATCATAAAACTTTAACCTTATTACACAAATTAAACATATCAGTAAATGCGTATACATATAACAAACTGATTTATCTTTGTAAAATGTGAGACTTTTCTCGTTAGCATAAGTCGGTGGAATTTCACAACTAGGAATAGATTGCCTGGTTACATTGTAACCTTTACCTATGGTTTATTTCTGAATCTACCAAATGATGATTGTCCAAACTGTTCATCACAAGAATGGAAATGTGGTGTTTAAAAGAAACACACAGTAAAGAATACTGTGAAAAAGGCATTTATGTACAGTGATGCCACCACGGTTCTCCATGTGTTATGTTGTAGCCTGTTAAGGCCTACAGGGGGCGCCTAGAACCCACAGGGAGCCCCAGAAACAAGAGTTGTGTTAACCAGGAGCTGACTGAGCAGCCGTGTTCTTTTCCTGCCGCGTGCTAATAAAGCAGCACATGTTATTAGCTTCGCCTCTCTGTCGTTTTTCACCTAAAGGGCATTTTCCAACATCGTCTGTAGACACAACAAGAAACATGTTGTTTTGTTCTTGTGTCCTTGTCACTAGCATACATTAAATCAGTAGACGGCCAATGTTCACATTCAAAGGCTCAGCAAGTTGGATTTAGAGGATCTGTTAATTGAAATGAAATATAATACCCATGAGTATGTTTTTCATTAGTGTTTAGTCAAGACTTGTTGCATTTTCATTCCCTTCGAATGAGTCCTTTCTACCTATAGAGGGAGCAGCTCCTCCTCTGCAGAACCTGCCATGTTACACTTTTTACAGTAGGCTAACCCACAACAGCCAAACCAAACACTGGCTTCAGAGACAGCCTTTTGCATTTTTCATATTTTTAGTGGCCACCATTGATTTTCCAACACAATGGGAGGGTGAGGTGAGCATTATTTAGTTGGTTGTAGTCCACAACCTCACCACTGGATGCCACTAAATTCTACACACAGCTAGCACATTTTCCACAGGAGCACCTTTCCAAGGAAAAAAGTGAACATTTCATCAAAATATATGTGGACAAGCAGAGGCAGATAAGAAGTAAGCTTGGCCTAACCCTTTCAAGTGCACAGAAACAGAACAGAAATTTCATTCTCCAAACTACATGGACAAACCTCCAAACCACTTGGCAATTATTCACAACAGAGTTGAATTTCTTGAGAGAGGTCTCGTAGGGCCTCACCTACCAAACTATGGAACTGTGTGGGACAATGTGAATTTCCACCATGGCCTGCTCATCAGGGCCTGGTTCACTACTCATCCAAGGATGGTCATGGTGTTCCTACCACCTTACTCCCCTTTTCTCAATCCTATTGAGGAGTTTTCCTCCACTTGGATCTGGAGGGAGGATGAGGACAGTGACCAGTGAAGAAGTGTTAGTTTCACTGTAGGCTACATATATTTTTCATGTATTTTATTTATGTGTTTATATTACAGTATGTTATGCTGTATACATTTTCTTTTTACTCTGATGTATGGAAGTTACTTTATATGTGTGAATTTTCCTTGACAGTATGAGTGCAATGTGGGGTGTCAAACCTTGGAGTCTTCTCTCACCGTGAAATCCTTTTTTTTTTTTTCAGTTTTATACACAATTGTATTCTGTTAGCTAGACAAAAAAACTAGCACAGTAACCATTGTCAATGAAGGACTGGGCTAAGACTGAGAGGTGGACATGAGGGATATTTCAATGCTCATCTGCCACAGTGACAAAACATCTAGACATGTTGACTTGCAGTGCTACACAATGCCAAAGGCACGATGCATTTTGGAGGCACTGACTGTTTATATGAGAAGAGAATTTAGTTTTGACAATTGGAGTGAACAGTTTTGGGAGAGATATGAACTTTTGCAGGTGACCCATGGTGTTGTGCTGAAC
>OMNN01082877.1:0-22800 GCA_900302755.1 Chromis chromis | reverse complement strand
ATTTGACCTCCAAACTTCCTAGACCCCATTCTGATCAAGCATCAATAGGATGCAGTGGAACAAGTTTGATTGACAGAAGCCCCACTGCACAAGCCAGAGTACCCAAAGGATCCACTGCCAACGTCCTGGTGCCAGACCCCATAGGACACCCTGAGAGGTCCTCTTGTCCATGCCCAATGGTTCAGAGCATTTTGGACCACATAAAGGAGGGCCAACACAATATTAGGCAGGTGGTTATAATGTTATGCCTGATTGGTGTATATCTTTGTAGCTCAGCTTAATTATGAAAGAGTTAACTAAGGGGTCAAAAAGGTTGGAGGCCAAACAGTGAAGATATGTTTACACTCCTTTTTGTCTTTGGAAAGATGGACTCAGCATTTCTAACATGGTATGGAAAAACTGTAAGGTTTAAACTTACAACAAGCTAATAGGCAAAGAGTTTGTTCAGTATAAATGCTGTTACTTTTATACTTCCTTGGAGGAGAGAGGACTGAGGTCTCTTCCCCCATGTTGAGGAAAGTCTTTCCCATTGCAATGATGTCATTTCATTCTCCATATTGTTAACAATAAATTTACAGACAACCCAACAGTGTCTTTGTTATCTTATTCAAGGCTAGAATCTGGGTGCGTAAAATGTAAAATATCCCCGACAATGCACTTGTTTTTGTATTTTTTTATTTTCTCACCTGAGATGCCAAAACAGAAAGTGTCCTATCCTCCTGTTGGACAAGGCTCTCTCCAGCAGGAAAGTGGTGAGGTCACAGTCCAGGTAGGACTCGTACTTCAGGACCTGGACCAGCTGGATCAAGTACTGTAGCAGTTCGTCATCGCTGTGTGCAGAGAAATGTTATGTTGTGAACACTCACAACTCAAAATTATGTATGCTGCTTCATCATAAGCACAACTATGTGTGTACCCGAGCTTCTTGAGGCATCTGAGAGTGAAAGAACGGACTGCCGGGTCGGGAAAACTGTAGTCTAAAAGCTCCAAGGCAGAGATGGCAGAAAGGTCCGGCCAGTTCCTTAGCAAACCCACCATCTGAGAAGAACCAAGTGATTATTATTTTATCATGATGGGAAGAATCAAAACTCAGATTTGTCTTTACAACAGATTAAACTTCAGTGAGTGTTTCAGTGTACTGTGTTGTTACTTTAATAACACTGGAGGCCTTTGGAATTGCTGAAAATATTAATAAGGTATTACTTTGATTCATAATTAGCGTTACTAATTGGATTGTATGGCATGAAGTACATCGTCCCGTCAGTAAAAACACACACAAAAGTATACTGTATGTGATATATGTAAAATTACTCATGAATATGCAGGTCAAGTCCATCAGCTGCACAGTGGAAAGATTTCAAACAGTTTTGGTTATTTTCCAGGATATGTGTACAGACATCAGAGAAAAACTATATTAATTAGTCTCCATTTATACCTGAACTACGTCTTCTCGCTTGTTCCACTTGGTGATGAGGAGCAGCTTGGACAGACTTTCAGGATAATGGTCTCGGACTTCGGTGCGAAGCTTCCACAGGAGCTCTTTCTCATCCTCGAAAAACTCGGTGTAGTTTTTGTTGTCCATGATTTCTTTTAGTCTCATGTACTGCAGAAAGAAAAATGACCCGGAAAACACATTCATAAAATATGTGGCCACCAAAAAAACATGGCTGAATTGCAAAATGTGAGATTTAGAAACCTCCTACCTCTTCTTTAGTGGCATAAATTGCATCACCGTTTTTCTCCATGTCACTTATCTGAAAACAGAAGAGGATTTCTCGACTGATTCTAAAACAAATAAATATGTCTGCATGTATTAAACTGATTTTTTGGGAGTAAGCACCTTGTCAAGTGGAGGGTAGTAGAGAGGGTGTGGTCGGATGTTGGGGAAGCGAATGAGAAGCCCGGCAGCACTGTCTATGTTGGGATTCTTCTCGACTGTTCCCATTGGGTTCAGCAGGTCACTTTTGTCATCTGTGATAAAAATGTAATGTAAAATGCACCATTCAGACGGGGTTTCATCTGCTTAGAAGCACATTTTATCTTTAAATCACTTATGTATCTTTCGACACTGCAAGAGTGAAAAAACCCAGAGATAAAATCATTTCACATGACAGCCAAAGTTAAAAAACACGTAGCAATTCTACTTTACTGACACGACATTTCAACATCTTAAAAAGGCCCCAGCAAGCACTAAATGTGCGACCATGTGGGGTTTTGATGCCGCCTCATATCACTCTGGGTATTTCAGACCTCACTGTGTGCTGCCAAGAGTTGTGGAGGAGGCTGTGAACATGTGAGGTGTTTTTGAAGAGGAGGACAAGTAAGAAGAGGCGAGGCTGAAAGTACCGGGAACAGATGGCCATGTGGACAAGAGGAACTCCCCAGTCTTCAGCTGGTCCTTGTAGTCGAACACCATGGTGTTCACCCAGGCTATCGGACAATCCTGAAAAGGCACAGAGAGCGCAATGGGAAGGATTAGGTTTGTTGTTTCGGCCTACAGACCATCTGCAAGATGTAAAATCCTGGAAATAGTGTTGGTGTCTTTGAATTAAAAAAGGAGTAGAAAAGATGGATGTAATGTTTAACCAAAGGAAAACCAAATCAGTTTATCCATCCAGCTATACCTGCTTTATCCTGTAGAGGGTTACAGGAGGCTGGTTAACAGAATAAGACAGACAACCACTCATGCTCAGATTGACACCTACAGCCAATTTAGACGCACTAATTAACCAAAGCATGTCTTTCAACTGTGGGAAGAAGCCAGAGCACCAAGAAAAAACCCACACATGCACAAGAAACTCATGCACGAGAACATGCAAACTGTACAGAACCTTAAAGTAGTTCATTTAAATACAAAATGAATGCAGTACTTGGGAGATAAAAATCATTTTTAACATCCATCTACTTGTTTTGACGTCCTTTCCTCTCTCATAGTCAACTCATCTTTGCAACATCCGAAAGATAAACTTATTAGTTACAGATAAAGCATTTTCATTACTCAATCTAAGACACTTTGAATGGTTAACCCCTTACTGTCCAACATATTGTGCATTTTAGAGGTTTACTTAAATCACACGGCATTAGGAAAACTTAACTATTGGGCATCAAGAAGTTTAAAGCTTGTTCATAGTAGCTTTTAATTGATTCTGAACTGTGAAGCACAGAAAAATGTGCGATTTTATATTTAGAAATGATTAGCTGATGAGCTTCCAGGCAGTCAGACGAAAAATAGCTGCCATCAGTTCAACGTGTTAAAATTGAGGCTGAAAACCCCCCGGTTAAAAAAAGAAGCGATACACACAAACACGAACGGCCAAAATAGCTCCACTTCCGTCTGTCTTTCTGGCGTCTGGCTGCAGGACTTCTCGTCCGGGCAGCAGAAGAGAGAAGTGGCTCAGAAAGCAGAAGTAGCCTCGATGCCCGTACAGTGAAAGACACCTGGGCACCATGTTCGGCTGGTCCGCCCAAACGTGTTGCCCGCAGCCGCTGCAATGCTTCAAAACAACAACATGCTGAGACCACAGCCGCAGAAAAAGGGGAATTTGTTGTTGCTCACTGTACTTTTTATTGTACAGTGAGTGGGCGTGTGGACTCTCCAGTGCTGTCTCAATGTAGTACTACTGCTGCTGTAGTAGTGCATGAAAACAGGACTGCTGTAAAGAAGGAAAGAGGACGGAAATAATCTTAAACTTGTTGTTCCTCAACTGCTATTTTAAAGACGAAATTACAGCTACAGATTAGTGGGGTTTTTTGTATTGACAAAGCTGCGGGTTCACAAAAATTTGTGGGAAATGTCAAAGTTTCCCAGTGCTTAACATGGAATTTTCAACTATATGCAGCACAGAAAATCAGCAAATTCAGCAAATCCAATTAATTCATGATCAAAGTAGTTACACAGCAATCGTCTGTCAGTTTGCTGATTGATTCAGTACTAAATAATTGTATTACTGTCAAAATTAACATTATTGTCTATATAATCAGTGGATTTTTAATATCAAAAATACAAAAAAATTACAAAACTAACTTCACTGTCTTGTTTCATTCATATAGTTTAACATAACTGACTGTCTGTACTGATGTTCAACCTTAATTGCGCAATTTAACAGTTTCTCCAACACAGAAGTAAAGCACCTGTTTTATGCAGATGACACCGTCCTAAATATACTTGACTTTAATCTTCGTTACATAAGGGATAATCAATCTGCTTCACCCAGGGGCCACTTTTGCAAAATGACAGGAGGCCAGGGACCAGTTAATAAACAAATAATCATATTTATTAGATTACATTATTCTACATTTAAAGGATCATAACTAATCTTTCTTTGAAATTATTTATTTCTAAATTAACTGAGCAACAGCCAATGTACACTACTGAACATTTACTATATATAAAAAGCAAAAATAAAGTTCACTATGCCTGTATCCCATCATGAGGGATGTTTTTTGGGCTGTAAGTTGAGTATCACTGCTGTAATACTGAATGCAGGTGAAACAAAATGTGTTATTATTGAAAACAACCCACATCTCATCTGTATATCTCCATATCGTCATTTATACATTAAATGGAACTGAAGTTACTCAGTCTGATTAAGAGCAGTTGAAAGGACATGTTATTTTGAAACCTGAAGTGACACAACATCTTGTCTTGTATGAGAATAAAACATGTTTCTCTGAAGAGGAGACTAAAACCATTGTGCATTATGTCTGTGGTTAACCTTGGGGATATTATTATTATTGGTAATATTAACAATGAGCAAATTACATTTACCTTTTTTTGTTGCTGTATGATTTGTCTGTCACATATAATCATATGGAAAGTACACTAAGAAAGACTTGCTGTCTATAATATATAATGTTATAATTGTGGATGTAAAAAGTGTCCAGAAACTGCAAAAAAGTACAAATAACCACGCTTTGGTACATATATTAGTCGCAACTTTGACTAAGAATTTGAGGGACCCAGGATTTGATATATGTATGGATTTGTTGTGATCTGAAACATGCAGAATTTGTCCTAAAAAATAAGACATTGATAAAAGTCTCTAGATAAAGTATCCAACTTGAGAAAATTTGTAATTCTTTGTAATGTTTTAGACCTCCATTCCAAATTGTTGCCCGTGCAAAGTCCAGTAGTAACTTAAAAGGTGAAATTTGGTGCGTGGGAGGGTGTGATGGAAGTGTGAAGATGAATTTAGAATTCCTTGAAAATGTTTGCCAATTCCTTCCTTCCTTGGACTGATGTGCAGATAAAAGAGCTGAGGCAGAGGAAACGTTAACCGCAGCCTTGCCACTGAACACACTTGCACAACCAGACGCAGCAGCAAAACACACCCACACAACACACACCGACTACACGCACTACACACTGGAGAGGAAACAGATCTGTTTGTGCTTGCTAACAAATTCACACCCACCAGCCCAACCAGACGCCTGCTCAAACTCAAGTTGTGCACCGAGTCACCCCAAAAAACGCAGCGAGTTTCTGACAGACTCACCGCTTTCTTATTCTTCTTCTTCGTGCCGCGGGGCTTCTTGGCCTTCTCAATGACGGCGTAGAGGGCAAAGCACAGGCGGCTCATGCGAGGCAGGTCTGCCACGTTGATGTCAAACTCCAGCTTTTGATCCCACAGCGGCTCAGAGCAAACCGTCACCTCGGAGCTCGTCACCACCTTACAGAGCAGTTCACTGCCATGGAAAAGACCGGCCTGCACCACGAGCTGCAGGGGGGGGGGGCACATACACAGTGGTGATTAGACAAACAACCTGACATGTGGTTTTGGAAGCTGAAGAGTTTAGCACTCGTGTGAAGGAGATTGTTTGTGGAAGATTTACAGACACTGCGAGATGATTCAGAGTTTCCTGTGTCACTCGAGCTATGAGTCAAAGGGTCTACACATTCATAACGTAAGCAGGTCGCCATGCTTTTGGAAGCTATGCCAAGTCCATCCAAAATGATAAACAACCACAGGACTCATAATTCAATATTGCATGACCATTAAGTTCCTGCCTTTTGCCAAATAAAGACAGACTGAATCTATATTTACTAAATATATGAGTGGCTATTCTCCCCCAGGGTGTGTTTTCAAACCTCGGCCTGCCAACTGCAGACATGACTGATAATTATGTGACAGGACAAATTAGCCGTGAGTCATGATGCTCCGAGGCAGCAGCCGGAAGTGCACTTTCACTTAATACCCCATCTAAACAGTAACACAGTTAAATATGATACAGAATCACAAACACAGACACACATTAACAGTTCCCTACTTGTCTTCTCACTCTTTTTTTTCTGACATGGCAAAAAAACACAGACATTAAAAAAAGCAAATATAGTGTGCTACTGGATATTTCTACATCCTTTGACCAGCATTTACAGGGAAACATCAAAATAGTTTGAAGCACATTCTCAAATTTCATGTTGGGTCAGGACGTATCTGCAATAGTAACGCAATGCACGCACCGCCTTCAAAAAAAGAAGTGCATTTGAAAGCGAGAGAGGGAGAGACAGCATGAAGTCTGTCTTTTTTCTTAGAATCTAAGCCTCAGAATGAGACGTAAAAACCAGATAGGCCCTCCCCACTTCCTGTTTTGAAGCTTTAACCAACCGCCTTGATGAATTATGGGAAACGTGTGGTCTGGACCATGTGACCCCCTGTCATTTACATGTCAACCCCACTGTTCGTACAACTGAAATCGAGATATTGGTAAACAAGTGGATGCCACATTTCATTGAGCAGAAAAGTGAGAGAAAACCCACGCAAAACCACACCAACCTTCATTCCCTCATCTGCATTGACTCGGCTGCCCTGCAGCAGGTGAATGTAGAAAGGCTCATTGATGGACCAGAGAGACGAGGTGTTCTGCTGTAGGAGGGAGTCAGAGGAGGAAATTTTATTCTTCCGTCCTGTAAACTGCATTTATTGCTTTCAATAGAATCCAAGTCATGTAACTGTTGCTACAATTTCCTATTTGGCAACGTGTCAGAAGTTAGATGCACAATACACGCATGCTTTCAAAAGAAAGTGAAAAAGGGGAACAAACTTAGAAACTGACAAAAGTCCTTGAAGGTACTTTGATTAATTTGAGCTTTGTTTGCTGCTCATATTTACATTTTTTATGTGTACAAATTCAGATAAAGGGTTAAAAACTGATTTTCATTTTGCAAGCGTAGTTGCAAAGCAGGGGATATATGCTCTGTGTGTAAATGCAAGAAAAGGTGTCAGGCGTAAATTATCTACATTGTGCTGCAAAACATCTGTGCCAAAGTCCGCAAGCTGTGATGAGAAGAAAGAAATAGAGCTGCTCTGTTAATGAAAGACAACAGCCGCCGGTTGACCTCTTACCTTCTTCAGAGGCAGAGGAGGAGGCCTGGACAGGGAGCGACTCTTGGACACCTGGCTGCCCACTTTGCTCTGCTCCTCCCGATATTTGTTGATGGTGGAGTGGTGAGTCATGGTGAGATGAGGGTTCTGACCATTTCTCAGACACGAGAAAATGTACTGGAGAAAAACAAACAGGAGGGGACAGAAAAAAGGGATTTTTCTGTTTTGTTTACTGGTACAGCCATCAGTCAGTTCACCCACAGATATTTCCCAGTGTTCTGATAGCGCTGGTTAACTCCTGAAGGCTGTTCATTTACTGTAGGTTAATGCAGCCGAAATCTCATTATGTGTAGATGGATGCAGTTCCTTTCTGCAGGGCTGCTCGACAGATATGAGTCACCCCCGCAGGTAGCTGGAGTTTCAAAATCAACAGTGGAGTCTCCTGCCACCAAAATCTTGACTCACCCCACTCCTGATCTGATGAGGTTTCAGCTATTGTGGACGACATGTGCAGGGCAAAACTCACAGAACAGAAAATCCTCCACTGAGAAAATAACAGCTTAGGTTTCGAGTGTTCTGTTTTGCTTTGCCCTTGTCTTACACTGAATGCAATTAAGAATTCTGACACAAACCAACAGAAAGGGTCTCTTTAACGCCAAAGTTAAAGAAATGATGATTTAATGATTGAAGTATTTGCTATGTGACACGCTTTAAAGAGTGATTTGCAAGCGGTTAAATACATCTGCACCTGAAATTCATCACAGTATGTGGATTTTTTTAAGAAAAAAATATGGTGCTTTAAAATAAAAATAAAAATCCCAGTGCACTGAATATTTTAAATTGGGTCGCAAAAAATCTGTTTAGTGCAGATATCCACAAAACTTGGGTGTCCGCATGAGAAGGAAAATAATGATGGAGGCTACTAGCTGCTCTGTGAGACAAAAGAAAATGACTGTTGGAAAAAATTCACATGACATCTGTGCTGATTGTCTGGAGGCAAGTGAGGATGCTTCTCAGCAGCAGGTCCAGAAGGCTTAGTGAGTGTGAAATAAATGCAGCAAAATATACAAAAAACATGAAGGATAAAGAGCTTTAGGCCGAACAGAAACTTGGGATCTGTTTTCCAGAATTTGAAACTAAAAATAATGAGGAAGCTACACAGAAATTACTTTTTTTTCAAATACTCAAAATTTCACAATCCAGATTTTGCGGAAACAATCCAACTTCATTCAGTTTCCTTATGAATCATTCTACAAAGAAGAGTGTCAAGTGTGCAAAACTGATGGAGGCTTCCTCACTGTTTTATGTTTACATTAAGGATGAAGGATTTTGTTTTAACTCTCTGAACCCCAAAACCCACCAAGGGAGTTTTGAAAGGCATGTAATATTTAAAAAAAAAAAGCCTAAATCACACCATTTATCATAGCCAGAAACTAAAAAAACAAAGAATTGCTGGATTTTTAAAAACACTTTCTGACGTCCTTGAACTAATTGTGTGTAACATGGAATTCTATGTGGAAAATTAATCAAATCTAAGTGTGACATTTGGTCAAAATCACATTTCTGTACATGACTCATTTCAAATTTGCCAAAAATAAACCGTTTCCAGTAACCACATTCTGTGAGAAACAAGAAATTCGGCATTCCTTGGCGCAACTGTGAAGCTATTATTGATGTAGCTGTAACAGTCATCTGACAATAATTCAGGGACTTTTTAACTACCGACCTAAAATGCAGGCTGTGTTTACACAGAGAAGACAGGAGACAAGTACAGTCTCAAATTAAAAATAGTTTTGTTGTAAGATATCTATAGTTTGTAGAGCCACTAGTTTTTATTCCAGTGTTGGTAACATCTGCAAAAATGTTGATAATCCAAGAAATGTTTCTTTTTTATGATGCATTATAACTTTGCCATACAGCACAAAATATATTTTTGAGCTCTCTGCTTTTTCCATAAAGACGCAGGACTTCATATGGCAGTGAAAAATGAACCTGCAGTGAGTAAAAATGTGACAGGAGCAAAAAACACTAAGAAACCACTTAGGATCTCTGGCTTGTCTTTCCCTTCAGAGGTCAGAGGGTTAAATGTGTACACCAGTCAAGTTAATTTCTACTTTGCAATGGTTTGTTTTCAGATTGACGTGGAATTTTTTCGTCACAAAACCAACAACATCCACTGAAAGAAAAAGAAAAAGAAAATTTAAAACAATTAAATTTAAAAACCTGCTGTATTTTCACTCATATCAAGGAGGTTGTTGTTGCACTGACTCACTTTGAACTGGCACAGCGGGTGTTTCCCATAGATGAACTCCCACGTCCCGTTGACCTGCAGGGTGTAGTCCTCTGGCTCCTGCCTCACAGAGCGAAAGACGGTGGCCTTCTTCTTCAGGGCGCTCCTAATTAGGTCCACCGGGAGGTCCTGAGGGTCCTGCTGCAGCATGAAGCTTTCCTGTGAGAGCAAGATAATTCAAAATAAAGGTAAATAATAAATATAATAAATCTTTACAGAAAATCACACAAAATGCAGCTTTCGTGCCTGTGGATCTTTCTCCTGGGCGATGTTTTGAAGATGGTGTTTACGGTGTAGGAGGGGAATTTCCAAAGGTGCTCACACTGACTTAAAATCATCCTCCACAATTTGTCTACGCAAGGTTTAAGCTACAGTTTTTCCAATCAAAGCTATTATGCTGTTTGTGGAGTTCTGGCTCATCATACTTTACATTTGATTTGTCTCAACAGTTTGACTATATGACTCATAGCTACACAGCTACACAGCAGAGCGACTCACCTGGCAAGCCTCGAACTTGATTTGGACGAAAATCTTTTTGCTGCTTTTTGACTTTACCCTCCAACTCTCCGGCGCTGAGCAGCACGGCTCTAGTTCACAAGGGAAGCTGAACTCCATCCACTGCTGCCACGGTAAACTCTCCCGCTCCTGAGCCTTCTCTTCGCAGAACGTGCGCATCTTGGCTCGAAACTCATTCACCTCATGGTTCTTCTGGGTTTCAAACTCATGCAGACCTGAAAGTTCATATTAATTGTAAAAAATACACGTCTTACAAGTCAGGTGTTTTTAATTACTGAAACCCAAAGGAGCTTAGAACTACAGCTTTTCTGACTGGTGCCTTGAGTGTGGAGCAGAAAGGAATATACTAAAAAATGTATGATGAAACTCTGCTCAGTTTAGCCACATTAGCTTATAGCTAGTCAGTAACTTGCTGACCTTCAACAACAAAGATAAACATCATGAATGCAAATTACTGAAGCAAGACCTGCTGATTTCTTCAGAGTTCCTTCCTTTTAAAATAAGTATTTGCCTATACCAAAGGTTTTAACTCACACCTCTGACCCACAGCTTTCTTCTGTCTATTTAAATCAGTCTGCTGTTTTAACAGTAGTTCCACTGGTTGGAAAACAACTGAGCAAATGAAGAGGTTATTTTAAGGAGAGACTGAGAAGACACGTCACCTTCGTGTGCCAGAATCGGAAAAATGGCAAGAAACAAAATTTGGCATAAAAAAGGGCAACAAGTGGATGAGATGTGATCGATGCTGCTGTTCAGTTTGTCGTAGCTGCAAATATTAAAAAGGGAAAGAAAACGGCAAGCCAGAATTTGCCATTTCATTTCGCTTTATTGTTGCATTTGATATATTAACCCTCTGAATCAGAAGCTGGGCGTTTCTTTGCTCCTGTCACATTTTTCCTCACTGTGGACTATGGTAATATAAAGTCCTGCAGCTCTATGCACAGTTGAATGTTTTTGAATACATATTTTATTTAAAAAAAAAAGAAAACACCTGCATTTTTAATTTGTTTCCATACCCCTCTCCTATCTGCTCTGTGTAAGTCTCAATTTTTGTCACACGCCTGCATCTTAGTCGCTATAAGCTTCTCAGTCGCATCAAGGAGCACATCATTTTTTTTGCAGAATTTGGTTAGAGCAGACAATTTATTGCCGGAGAATTATAAATTGAGACAAGTACAATAAAGGGATCTTCATTTTAAGCTTAGATTCGGTTAACTTTCCTGATGAAACAGCATGTCACAGATGATTAGCTCAAGGATCATTAAAAAGCTGACAGTACTTTCCTGTTTTTACAGTTTCTAGCTCTGAAAAATGCTGTCATTTGAATGATTTTCTGTTTTTGAAGACATGCCTTTCAAAGCTGTCAGTGTGGTTTACAATTCAGAGGGTTAATCAATTATTCGGTTTGATTTGCTGAGAAATTTAGGCATGTTAGACGATGTGATTCAGAGGACTGGAACCAGGCGAGAGCAGCTTAAAAAATCTACATGACAAAGACTCTTTGTGATGATGAATAAAGGCTGCTTCTTATCTTATTCTTAGAAACTATGCAACAAAACCAACAACCACCAACAACTTCTGCAGCAGCACTGTTACTCAAGCAGCAGATCTGATAGAAAGGGGACTCTGCTGACCTTTGCCGATCAGCTGGCTGATCTGGGTGTTGGTGAGTTTCTCCACTCGGTCGCCTTCCCTCGCCACCAGCCTCAGAACACACATGAAGGGCCGCACGTCACTCAAACGCCTCGATTCTTCCTCCAGTTCCTCCCTTTCTGCCGTCTGGTTGATGCAGGTGAAGACGTACCCGTCAGGATCACCCAGTCCGCTGAACATGGCCTCGCTTCTGGCATTTTTCCAAACCATCTGAAACAAGAGACAACCGCGGCGCACAAAGTTGAGAGCTCAGTGTTTATGACCTGCAGTGTACAGTTTGTTCTCTGTGCATGTAAAGCTGATCCCTCAGGGGTCATGCAGCAAATATTCAGACTCAGAACAAGTCATATTTTCACAAGCAAGACAACCTTTTTTTCTAAAAACCATTTTCTAAAATTCCCAGAGAATTACCAAGACAGTTAATCTTTTAATCATCTTAACAGCTTCCAAGAGTATCATTACTTAACACAGCTAAATCAGACAGCCTGAAGTGGCAGAACTGTTGGCACATTGAACGGCACACTCACATTTAACGGTAGATCTGCTTCAGCAGAGAGGAGGAAAGCTGTGGCTGCCTCTCTAACAGTCGCATCAGAACTAGCGAGCATTGTTTGAAGCCGTGCTGTGTTTTAATTAGTTTAATGTCTGGGGGGAAATAATAAGTCGACCAATTTGTTTAAAAGCGCATCGAGTGAATATTGCAAATAACAGCAGCGTTTTGCAGCCGCGGTCATTTGAGCCACAGTGTTGTGCTGCAGTCAATCAATTACAGTCTATTAGAGAAAACAGTGCTATCTTATAATAGATAAGGTGCATTACACGGCATGCAGCAGTGGAAATGAATCTGGGTTTGAAAGATTTCTGCAGGCACGTACTTTTTTGATGTTTTTGATGGTGTCGTTTCGAGACACATGGAATTTGAGGAAGATCCCAGTAGGCAGCAGGAAATCCATGTTGATCTGCTGGTCCTCCTCCTTCTCCCATTCCTCCTGCATCCCATACTTCCCCGGGGGCATGGTGACGGCCTCTCATTTACTGTCAGCTCCTCCACTGCTCACCGGAACACCAGAGGAAACACAGCCGGGGTTAATACATCCACTATTAACGCATGCTACTGTATGCAGCGTTGTAACACCGTGTAGAAGCCTGGAGAATTTATCTTTACAAGGTTGTTTCAAATCAATTAGGACGTGCACAGTGCGTATAATGTGAATGAATGACACGACAGATAAACAGTAGCTTGTTTTTGAAAGGCCTTGCTTGCACCTGATCCCTTTTTTGTCAATTCAATGCATATAAAGGCACATAAAACTAAAAAAAGATATTAAATGATAAGAGATATTTTTGTGTCTTCTGCTATAATCTGCAGCCTTTAGCGTGCAAACTGAGCTCATACATCCTAACCTCTACAGGTTCAGTGTTCAGGGGTCATGTGAGGTGAAGACACTACAAAGAAACTTCAATTTCCTGCATTGTACACACTGCATAAAATACAGGTTATATGTAAATGTGTGTCTCCTTCCTGCCAATGTATTAAGCTGACTGTTTCCCTTAAAGTAATTCTACACTATTGATTTTGGTAAGAGGAAACTTGTGCTGTGTGAGCTGCATTCTGGGTGTTTCAATAAGAGATGGAGACTGATTTATTATTTGAACACGTATTTGAATGTACCTATTAATGCGCCTAAAATATGGATCTTCAACACGTTGTAATAAATTGTAACATCTAACATCAGGAATGGTCATAAGATGCACATATAGTAACATTAAGATGACATTGTGCTGCCTGAGTGAAACTTATATCATGTCGGAAGCCCTTCCAACCTGTTAGCACATGCAGACACTTGCCTGTCAGCTCTAAAACCCGGTCATCTCTTCATGGTTCTTATTGCAGCGAAGATGGAGGCTGGAACATCACGGTGACATGTCGCTGCTCCGGCGACTGCAGGCTGCGGATCTCTACGCAGTGAGGTGAGGCGTTATAAATCCAGCTCGAACGGACCGATGCGGTTCTTGTGAAGAGTCTCCTGCCTTGGTCCGCTGCCTGTCATTCATGCGGTGATGTTGTTGCGCTGCCCCGACTGAGAGGCTGCGCGCCGCCGCTCCAGCTCTCTGAGGGCCAAGGGACCGTCCTCCAAAAGTTTAGCTCTGCACAAGTGAAAGTACATTTATCTCCCTGAACTCCCGCCCCTCCAGACCTCCTGAATACTGCATGCTGGGAGTTTTTTTTTGTTTAAGTGGAGCAATCAGGCAGAGATTAAATACTTAGTTGTGATAACCCCACAAACATTTAGGGGACGTTCCCCAATGGTTAGTTTTGGTACAATTTTAGGAACAAGTTGAAGTTTGTTACCTTCAGAGAATATTTGGGGAACATTCCCTGAAGGTTAGTTTTAGTTGAACTTTACAAGAAAGTTTGTTCTAAACACAGTCCAGCAAACTGAAACTTCATTCCCTGAAGGTTCTCTGAGGGTTATGTATAATTTTACAAGAAAGTCACAGTTCTACTCCATGAATACATCTCCCTGGAAAACCCAACAATTCCCACAGAACAATCCGCAACAGAACCCCTCTCCATCTGGTTTTCTACAGTCATAAACTTTTATTTATTTATTTATTTTTATTGGTTATTCAGTTTATTATTTTTGTGTACCATGATTTTTGCTAATATCATCACTATTATCATCTCTGTTGTTAATTATACATTTACTGTTTTATTTTTATTTTATTTATTAGTTGTTATTAGATGTTGATGCTTGTTTATCATTTGTTGCCACCAATTCCTTTGTGTTTTCTTTTAATTTTTCTCTCTCTGTTTCTCTCTCACACACACAAATGTACAAATATGTAGTTAGTATCTGTTTTTGTTTTGTCCTTATTGTTGTCATGTGTTTCACATATTATGCACTGCATTACTAAAAAAAATCTATAAAAATAAATAAATTAAAAAAGAGAAAAAGTCACAGTTCGTGGAACCTTCAGAGAACATTTGAGGAACATTTCCTAATGGTTAGTTTTTATAGAACTTTATGAAAAAGCTGTTTTTAAACACAGCCCAGAAAACATTCCTTCAGGGAATGTTTCCTGAAGGTTCTCTCAGGGTTGCTTTATGTATAATTTTACAATAAAGTCACAATTCAGGGAACCTTTAGAGAACATTTGGGGAACATTCCCTAATGGTTAGTTTTTGTAGAATTTTATTTAAAAGTTGGATTTTGTTTTAAACATGGCCAAGAAAATGTAATCCTTCAGGGAATGTTTCCTGAAGGTTCTCTGAGGGTTACTTTATGTATAATTTTACAAGAAGTTTATTTTAATATAGTCCAGCAAACAGGAACCTTCAGGGAACATTTAAGGAACATTCCCTGATGGTTAGTTTTTGTAGTGTTTTACAAGAAAGTTTGTTCTAAACACAGTTCAGCACACATGAAACTTCAGGGACCTTCAGAGAACATTTGTTGGGTAACCTGAAGGTTAGTTTTTGTACAGTTTTACAAGAAAGTTGATTAGCCCAGCAAAAATGAACCCTCAAGGGGACATTCCCTGAAGGTTGTCTGGGGTTATAATAAGAAAGACACAGTGTGTTATAAACACAGCCCAGCATTAAAGTTCAAATATCCTTCAGAGAACATTTGAGAAACGTTCCCTGAAGGTTTGTTTATGTAGTATTTTAGAATAAAGTTGCAATGTGTTGTAAACAGAGTCCAACAAACATGACACCTTCAAGGAACGTTCCTTAAAGTTAGTTTTTGTAGAATTTTGTAGAAAAAAATTTGCAGTTTGCTCTATACACAGCCTGGCAAATATGAACCTTCAAGGAACGTTCCCTAAAGGTTCTCTGAGGGTTAGTTTTTGTAGAATTTTACAAGAAAGTCGTATCAAATTTTAGTTTGCAAGAAATGAAAGTGAACTCTCTATCAATTGGAGGAATGTTCCCTGAAGGCTGCCTGAGGGTTTGTTTTTCTAAAATTTTGCCAAAAAAAAGTTACCTTCAGAGAATATTTGGGGAACGTTCCCTGAAGGTTAGTTTTAGTAGAATTTTACAAGAAAGTTTATTCTAATATTGTCCATTTTCCAATTTTCAATTTTTTTTGATTGCTTTAAAAATGGTTGGGTTATTGGGCCTGGGGCAAAAGCTCTAACTTCACTATCATTGATATTTAAATTCCTGACATATTGATAATCACCAATTAGCAGGGATGTTTAGAAACAGTAGCAAAGAATTCAAGCTAGCTAGTGCTACAGTAAGCTAACATAGCATATCGTTAGCTTAACATAAAATCGGCTATTTAGCCTTTAGACAGATAACAATGAATTTGTACTGCTGGTTTGCTATTATGTGACAGTAATAAATAATTGTTTACTAAATTTATCTGAAATATAAATAGTGATCTTTACAAAAGTTAGAGAAGTGAAAATCATTGATGTCCATGGAGGTTTCCTTCTCCATATCTGTTTTCGTTTTGTTATTTTTTCAATGGATAACCCTCGCTATGACTCTAATTAAACACTTTGCATATGTATATTGTCATAAAAAACACAGAGGCTTATTTTGTACTGTCAAAATATGACATTAACACCTTAACCTCAAACCCACTTCTTTTGATTTCAATACTATTTAAACATTACCAAGGCTACCATCATACAAGATAAGACATGAAATGAAAATTGACTATATCTTGTGGTCAGGAGGGGAAATGATAGGGAGTGAATCACCAATTAGTTATTCATTATCTGTTTATAGGCTACATAAGAGAATTTATAGTTTACTAGGGCTGTCACGATATCTGATTTTCACTATACAATTTTGTGGCCAAAAGAATTCACAATAATAATATTGGAATATCTATGTAAAACTTCAATTCAAATAATAATACTATCCTTTAATTCATCTTTAACTTTGTTTATTGTGTGTTTTGTCTCTTTTTTAATGAATCACAATTAAAAATGTGAGTGTAGGGAGGTGGAGACAAATGTTGTTTCTACATTGGAGTGTCAAACACATACAATGCCTATAAAAAGTATTCACCCCCCTTGGATGTTTCACCCTATTGTTGCTTTTATACATGAAGTCATGGTTGATATAATTTGGCTTTTTTGACAAGAATTTGCAAAAAAAAAAACAAAAAAAAAAAAACTCTTGAATATCAAAGTGAAAACAGATTTTTACAAAATAATGTCAATTAATTAAAAATATATAAAGTAAAGTAAATGATTGCATAGATATTCACCCCCGTTAAAGTGACTGACCTAATTCAACAGAGGTCCAGCTAGTTGATGCCAGCAGTGTCACTGTTAGTGAAATGGAGATTACCTGAGTGCAGATGATGCGTGTCAAGTGATTGTAGTATAAAAACACCTGTGTCTTTTCCCAATGGCTTAGGGAGGTCATGTTTTTCCTTAAATTGGAGAAAATAAAGTACACTGTCAGGTGCTCCAGGGGGGAATTTTTTCATACATGGTAACCCTTCATATCCCATTTCAATGCCACGCACTGCTTACCTTCTGACTAATCAGAGCACTACCAGAGTAGATAGTTAAGGTTTTATCCTGTACCTAATGGCATCTACCCCTTCACAGTGAGGCACAGAGTATGTGTGTATGTGTGGGTGTGTATGTGTTTGTGTGCATCTGTTCAGGTTTTGGGTTTAGGTGGGCGCTTCCGGGGATTATAATACACCATCTTGAGGTCAGGGATTATATGGTACTATTTCTGTTTGTTTTGAAATACAATTTGTCACAACAGTCAAATATATATTTAGAGTAATGTCCATTTAAGATGTGCATTTGTATATTATTTTTTCTATTATTGTACCAAAATACTTTTATTTATATTTGTACAAGGATATTGCTGATTATTGTCTTGTGTATGTCTGGATGTCATACCCCACTGTTCTGAATAAAAGTTATTAAAAAAAAAAAAAAAGTATTTGGGAGGTCCAGTCTCTGGTTAATCAGTATTCCTGCTACAATTTCAACATGACGACAAAAGAACACTCCAAGCAACTCAGAGAAAAGATCATTGAAAAGTACAAGTCAGGAGATGGCTACAAAAAGATTTCCAACTCACTGGACATCCCACGGAGTGCAGCTTCCATTTCATCATTAAGAAATGGAAGGAGGAGGTCACTTGTTTAAATCTGCCTAGAGCTGGCCGTCCTCACAAACTGAGTGACCGGGGAAGAAGAGGACTGGGGAGGGAGGCCACCAAGACACCTACGACCACTCTGAAGGAGTTAAAAGCTTCAGTGGTTCTTCACCAGTCAAAGCTGTATGGGAGAGTGGCAAAGAGAAAGCCACTGTTGAAAAAAGCTCACCTGGAATTCGCCCAAACGCATGTGGGAGACTCCAAGGTCACTTGGAAGAAGGTTCTTTGGTCTGATGAGACAGAAATTTATCTTTATGTCCATCAGACAAGACGCTATGTTTGGCGAACACCAAACACTGCCCATCACCACAAACACACCATCTCCACCGTGAAGCATGGTGGTGGCAGCATCATGATGTGGGGATGCTTCTCAGCAGCAGGCCTTGGCAGGCTTGTAAAGGTAGATGGGAACATGAATGCTGAAAAATATCACCAAATCCTGGTGGATAATCTGACTCAATCTGCAAGAGAGCTATGACTTGGAAGAAGATTTATTTTCCAGCAAGACAACGACCCAAAGCATACAGCAAAAGCTACACAGAAATGGTTCAAAGACAACAAGGTGAATGTTTTGGAGTGGCCAAGTCAAAGACCAGATCTCAATCCAATCGAGAATTTGTGGCTGGACTTGAAAAGAGCTGTTCACGCCTGATCCCCGAGCAACCTGACAGGGCTTGAGCTGTTCTGCAAGGAAGAATGGAGAAGAACTGCAGTGTCCAGATGTGCAAGGCTGATTGAGACCTATCCACACAGACTCAGTGCTGTGATTGCAGCCAAAGGTGCATCTACTAAATACTGACCTGAAGGGGGTGAATATTTATGCAATCATTTACTTTACCTTAATTAATTGACATTATTTTGTGAAAAATATGTTTTCACTTTCATATTAAAGAGTTTCTTTTGCAAATTCTTGTCAAAAAAACAAATTATATTGACCATGATTGCATGCATAAAAGCAACAAAAGGGTGAAACATCCAAGGGGGGTGAATACTTTTTATAGGCACTGTAGTTACCTATTTTACCATGTATATTATTAACATAATATCAGTAATATATATTTAAGATATCAGTTATCAATACAAAATGGCACCCCAAGTCCTAACAAATACAAAAATACTTGTTTTGTTTATAGTGTGTTATAAGAGATTTATTTAATGTTTCTAGAAATGCTAAAGGTCAAGAGTAGGAGGAAGAGTTACAGCAATGTGCTCCCCAGTTATTGCAATGATTGACTGACAGGAAATGATCAACTATTTTGATAACTGAATGTCTATTTAGTCACTTTTTAAGCATAGATTTTAAATAGTTGCTGGTGAGGATTTGTAAACTTTACATTAGCAATACGGGTAAAAAAAAAAAAAAAAAAAGTACTTGAAATATCAAAAGTAAAAGTGCAGGAAAATGGTCCCGATGAGTCTTATACTTTTAAATTAATGTTAGGCCTACTGGTGCAATAATCTGTAAGTAGATAATTATACTGCTGTATTTGGTCAGTTTTTTCCTGATACACTAAAAGCAGATCTAAAGAAATGCATATTTATAATAACATATTTTAAAAGCTCATCTACATGTTTTGTATGTTTACATGTGAAGTGAAATGTAAACGAGGGAAAGACGGGGTTGATGTTGCTCTTACTTTAACTGCGACATAAACGTTAGCTGACACATTTTTTGATTTTGTTCGATTGTTTTAAAAATGGTTGGGTTATCGGGCCTGGGGCAAAAGCTCTAACTTCACTATCATTGATATTTAAATTCCTGACATATTGATAATCACCAATCAGCAGGGATGTTTAGCTACAGTAGCAAAGAATTCAAGCTAGCTAGCTAGTGCTACAGTAAGCTAACATGGCATAACATTATTAGCTTAACATGAAATCAGCTATTTAGCCTTTAGACGGATAACAATATCTTTGTACTGAAATCCAAAACGTGAATGCAGAAAAATGCAGCAATTTGTGTAAAATTCAACAGTTTCCTCCATATTAAACAATAAAAATGACAAAATGACAAAATGCTTTGTGAGTCCTCAGATGACCTCAAAGTTCACGGGTACCAAAAATGAACTTGACATTTATTTTGAATGTTATTTGTGTTCAAAAGGTGGATGTCTGCTATCAAAGTGAAAATCTTTGATGGGAACCCTGCCTTCCCTTTTTCTTATATTCCATATTACAGTTTAGCTGTGCAGCAGTTAGTGAACAATGACTCTGCGCTCATGGAAGTGGAACATAAACCACAGCACTACTACTGTAGAAAGGGGAAATGAAGGGGCCAACATCAGCAGCATGACAATACAACTATTTGCTCTCACTTTCTGATGATTTGAACTCTATCCCAGGCCTTAGAGAAGGTGCATCACAGGTGAATTAAAAGGTATTACTGGCATGTGAGTTGTGTTTACTTCGGCTGCAGGTGTTGATCTCTGTGAGTCTTGGTGGTCTACTCGCTCCGAAAACTCGGGTTTCCTGTTTGAATGATGTCTTAGAGGCTACTGCCATGAGCACATTAGATCTCTGAAAAACACGTGTTTGTGAGTTCACTTCAGACCAGCTGGTAAAAAACAGGAAGCGATTGTGCAGAAGAGAAACTTTCTGGCCAGATCGGCAGACTGAAAGCAGCTTCCCACCCTTCACCCCTGAACCATCACTCAATTGTTTTGAACTACAAGCCTGAAAATCCCCCATCGAGGTCTAGAGTTCAGACTTTGGTTCGCTGTGTCAGACAAAATACATAATAATAATAATTCCACCTGCTTTTGATGGGAGCTCAAGCTGAAACCCCAATTGTGTGTGAACAAGGGGGACAGAGAGTTGAGATTATTCGTGCATATGTTTACATGAAACTACAGGTGTGGTGAAGCATATGGCAGCTTCACTGGAAAACAGCTGCAACACCAAGTTTTCAGGGCATGAAAACAAAACAAACTTAGACAACAGGTTCACGGTGACTGAACACATATTAATAGTATGATCATGTGATGTTCATGACCTGTTTCATGTCTTACCCGCAGTTCTGTGGGGGGATCAAAAAGAGGGTCTTGACTTCCTGAGCGCACATTGTTTGGCCCTAAGAGCCTGAGAGAAAAATAGTCAACGCTTAGAAAAAAGAAGCTTTTGCTGTTTTGTGGTTTCTTCTTTTTGTTAAATGCACATTCTTCTCTTTCTTTTGGTCTCATCTGCTTCCTCTTGTGTTGAATTGTGCAATAAAATTGTGTTAAGATGAAGCTATTTGGGGATGCAAAGGTAAAAAAAAATAAAATAAAATAAATAATTTATTAATTGACATACTGAATTAATTTTATTTTAAAAACTGACCTGCTATACTTGCTTTTTCTGTTTTAATCTTTATCTCTCTTTTAATATGTTTCTACGTTTATGCACCAAAACTACAAGTCAAAATCTTCATATTTAAAATTCTGCTTGGAAATTCTCATTTTAATCAAGACAAAGCCAAGCAACAAGTGTTTGGCATCTAAAAACAAACAAAGAAGTGAATGATAAAGCTGCAAATTGTCAGTTTTATATGTGTATGTTTGGTGGATTTTGCCAAAATCTCAGCAAGATTGTGAATAAACTAATTCCTCAAAATGTGGTTGAAGATGGTTTGATGTAAGCAGACAGCTGGTTGAGTATTTTAGCTATAGATTTGCTTTTGTTAAGCTGACAACAGCTATCCAATATTTAAAACACTCCGTGACAGTCCCAAGAGTTTATATTCAGAGTTTGGTCTGCAAAAAGCTGCACGGTGGCTCGGTTGTTAGCACCGTCACCTCACAGCTCCCCGATTCGCGTTCCGGCCTGGAATCTTTCTGGAGTTAGCATGTTCTCCCTATCCAGTGTGGGTTTTCACTGGGTTCTCCAGCTTCCTCCCACAGTCCAAAAACATGCTGAGGTTAATTGATGATTCTAAATGTGAATGAGAGTGTGCTTGGTTGTCTGTCTCTCTATGTAACCCTGTGATAGACTGGCAATAGACTGTAAAAAGAAAAAAGAAAAAGGGGCCTAAGTTGGATCTGTGAGGGACTCCACAGGGGATTCCAGCAAAGAGGATGAGAAACTGAGCATGTTGGCTGAAGGGCAGCAGACAAACCAGAACAGTGCTGAGCCACTAATACAACTACAGAGAAGTGAAGCCTCACAGGGGAGAAATAGCAGCATCAGGAGCTAAAATTAGATTATCAGAGACTCTCATAAGAACTGAAATTCCCCAAATCTGCACTGAAATGACTTTAAAACAGGGGATCTGCTAGGAATGAACAGACTTACTATCATAATGGGAAAAAAAACACTTAAAACTGTTGGATCAAAAGTCGATTTTGTTTTAGCAATACAAGTGTGATTTGTGATTAAACTGAAATATATCAACAGCAAATGTAAGAACTGTTATAAAAGATTTTGCAGACAGAATTTGCCACATTATAAATCCTACTGACTTTGGTGATTGAATGACTTGTCCCCTCGAGGGTGATTTCTCTCAAAAACCTTTGGATGGATTGTCAAGATGAATCATAGCAACTTTGGTGAACATCATCAGGTTGGAACTTTTATTATTCAAATGCTTTTCCAATCTGCAAATATAATATAATAATATAGCATTTCCATCAACTACTTCTTACTATGTTTAGCACAAATTAGCAAACTGACATAATTACCTCCGCCAAGCGCGAAGCGGAGGTTATGTTTTCGCCTCCGTTTGTCTGTCTGTCTGTCTGTCTGTCTGTCTGTCAGTTTGTAACTTGAAAAGTTATGAACTGATTTTGATGACATTTTCAGGTAATGTTGATAATGGGACAAGGAACAGGTGATTAAATTTTGGTGGTTTTTCATGCAAATTATCAAGACAAATGCACTTTCATGTGAAAAACCCA
>OMNN01082876.1:0-14641 GCA_900302755.1 Chromis chromis | reverse complement strand
GAAAGTGCACACAAACACAGGATATAATAGGATCATCGCGAAATGGGAAAGTCGCACACAGACTCCCGCAAGGGGATATTTACAGAAAAAGATAATGTGTGAACATGTAAACAAATGCGTTCACCTACACACACACACACACGCACACACGTACACACACACACACACACACACACACACACACACACACACACACACACACACACACACACAAACACAAACAGATGGAGCTACTTCACTGTCCGAGAGCTGCCCTCTTACACATGAATGAGAAATGAGAGGAGGCATCCAGGAATAGGGGCACTTGTAATTTGGTAGGTGCCGCATTAGAAACAAACATAACAAGCACGCTGGGGAATTTGACACTAATTTGAGACGAGAGCGAGTAGAGGCAGGAAGACGGAGGGGGAATGGGCTGAGAAAACAGAATGAGAAGAAGGGGAATAAATAAACAAGGGCACGGAGGGGTCAGAGACAGACGGAGAGAGAGGGAGACTGAATTATGAGGATATGAATCTCAGAGTCGTATTTGCACTTAACATTTGTTCTGGCTTGTGATCTGGATGTGAGAGCCAACTTGAGCGAGTTTACTCGAGCAGATCTGGTGTCTGAAGTAGACAGACCCTGGTGCTGGTGGCCTGGTGGCGGCGCCGGCTGCTAGCTGATAGACAGACAGCATGTGTCCATCTCTGTCAGGAGAACACACGCATGACTTCTACACTTGTGAGCGAAACTTTGAGATGAATAACTTTCTAGACTTTTTTGAACCAGTGTCAATACGTGACTCAAAAGTACAACTATTAACATAAATAACACTAAAATTATATAAAGAGATTGTAAAACATCCCTTATCTGAGAAGCTAATATGGACTTATATGGTTTCACAAGTTTACATGTTTCTCTCCAGGGATGCACACTGATATTGGTGTCATCATCTGCTTTGACCCAAAATGAGCGCTGACGGCCAGATGATACCTGTCAGGCTAAAAATTTACAGTTTTGTTTCAAACATTTTGTTGAAAATGTTCTCTTGTTTTATCCAGTGAATGTGTGCCTGCACCTTCCAGTGGGCTGTCACGACAGGAGTAGGTGTAATAATGTTAATTCCTCTACAGAATAGACCATATATCAGCATCGGCAATTGTCCAAATTAGGTTGGAGATTGCAGGCATATTGGATATGAAAAATGCAATGCTTTACATCCCTATTATGGGCTTTTCTTTCTTCTTTTTTCTTGTTTTTCTTACTCACTGTGGGCTCATTTTTCACTGCAGTATAAAGTTCTACACCTCTATGGCAATAGCGCAACCATGATCAAATGTCTTTTTTGCAGTATAACAAAGTTATAATGCCATAAATCATAACAAATAAAAAAACAAAGGGAAAAAAAGTTGAATTTATTTATTTATGTTACAAAAATTGAAAAATCCTGGTAACTAGAAGTGTTATCAATACTGGAAAATAAAATGGTGGCTCTACAAAGATATTTTACTATTTACATTTTAACAGCCTTCACACTACTATACACATCATCACTAAAAAGAATGTTCCAACAATATACTGATATACTATACTCCTCTCTATACTTTCTTTGAGCCATTTATTGCCATTTATTGTTCAAGTGTGTTTTATTTTGCTCTAAATCGTTCCAATGTATTTCCATACTTGTTTCCTCTCTAGTCTGTGTATACAAAGCCTGCAGTTCAGCCAAATAGTAGCAGAATTTCTGTCACGTGGCTGCTGGTCGCAGCAGAGTCACTCATGACTTCTCAGTGGCTCCGAAAAGCACAGAACCATTCATTTTTGGAGATTTTTTTTTAATTGAGCCATAAAGAATGAGGTGGTTTTGATGAAATATCAGAATTTTAGGCTCAGATTTGGTTAATTGTACAGATGGAACTACGCCACACAGATGAGCTGCTTGAGGACCGTTAAAAAAATGTAAAATACAGTTGTTTGTTTTTCTGTTTATATAGTTTCTCACTCTGATAAATGGTGTCATTTAAGCGATTTTTTAACAAACCTTTTAAACCTGCTGGCAGGTTTTGGGGTTCACAGGGTTAATATAATTCAGATGGTGTAAGGGTATGCAAACCAATGGTACAGCGAATCTAAGAGCCTACAGTGGGGCTTGGGACTAAATGCTAATGTCAGCATGCTAATATATTAACATTTGCCAATTAGCCTGAAATATTAAGTACCACTGTGGTGGATAGGAATGACCTTAAATTCTTAAAGTATTTGGTCAAATTTTGACCTGATAATGATGCTGAGTTAATACAGTTTGTTGTCTGTTTGTTGTGGTGAAAAGCCAAGAAAAGATGTACACCAATCAGGCATAACATTATGACCACCTGCCTAATATTGTGTTGGTCCCCCTTATGTGGTCAAAAATGCTCTGAACCATTGGGCATGTCCTATGGGGTCTGGCACCAGGACGTTGGCAGTGGATCCTTTGGGTACTCTGGGTTGTGCAGTGGGGCCTCTGTCAATCCAACTTGTTCCACTGCATCCTGTTGATGCTTGATCAGAATGGGGTCTAGGAAGTTTGGAGTTCAAATCAACATCTTGGGCCATTGTCATGTTCCTCAAGATGTTCCTGATTGTTTGATGTTGTTGCCATGTGGTGGGGTGCATTTTCCTGCGGGGGTAGGCCAGTGACATCTGGGATTTCCATTAGCATGAGGGAGTGTGCTTGTTCTGGGACAATGTTTGTTTGGGTGTCTAAGTCACATCAACATGGACGCCAAAATCCAAGGTTTTCCAGCAGAACACCACATAGTACCAATATGATCAATGTTATTCACTTCACCTGTTAGTGGTCATAATGTTGTGGCTGATCGGTGTATACAGTATGTAGATTCATCCTCTAGACTCTAGAGATTCTAAAGGTCAGAAGTCGATTGATTTATTCAACTCACTTACATCTTTTAAACAACAGATATTTAAGTTCAAGACAATCGAGATAGTCAAAATACATTTGAGCCAAGTGAGACAAATGGATGATCTGCCTGTGATCAGTTGCATCAGTGTGACCCCTAAACTCATGATTGCACCACAGATGTCACATCTAATGTGAATGGGCCAGTACAAAACAGACACACTCTGCCCACACTCATTTTGTTACATTTACAATAGTTGCAGAAACTGGAGGCAATGAGACACTATTTGCAATTTAGGAGCTGATATCAAACTCTCTGGTGTAACGTTAATGCATAAACTCTGCTGCAACAACACACAACACTTTCTCTAGTAAAGCAATAAGGAAATAAGCCACATTCATTTGGGGACACAGTTGTTGTGAGTAGTCTCCATCTGCACTCTATATTCAATTCAATATTCAATTAAAATAGAAAATGTTCCACTTTATATCATATTATATTCACAGCATGAGATGTGGGCATGGGTCCAGACTTTAAGAGGCCCTGCTCTAGACTAATTTCTTTGCAATCCGTCCAATATTTGTTGAGATTTATTTTTTAAATATAAATAGTCATAAATGGACGAATCCTCGGGGAACCATGTTTGTCGGTACAAAATGTCATTACAGTCCAGCTGTTGAAATATTTTAGTTTAGACCAAAGTGACAGCCAGCAGGCCAACAGTTCAACACTGCTATAGAGCCATATTGCTAGTGTGGTTTAAAAAAAAAAACAAAGGTTTGGTACGTGTGGTCTGATTATCACAGATTTTGTTAATGGTATATATAGACATGGTCCGCATGCTGACAACCTCCTTAAAAATGACAGTATGTAACCCCTGTACTCCCGTCCCTAGAAATAAACACTGGGCCACTGCTAATCGTCCCTGTGTCAGCCGTGCGTAACACCATGTCACAGCCGTCGTGCATGCTGAATGCCTTCCAGGTCTTTGTTTTGGAAAATGTGGCAGGGGTTGCCATGGAGCCTGTGTTTGATCTTTTGTAATTAACCGAGTCCATTGATTGCACAATGCTTTGCCCTGGCTCATCTCCGTCAGCGGGCAGCCCTGGACATCTCATCAAACACCACATTAACCACCGTTTATGCAGTCGCCTCACCACAATGATTTGTCCTTACATGGCCTAACAGGGATGAAAGGAGCAGAGGAAGTGGAGGGGAGGCAGGCCAATAAGGATCACTGGAGGATTTAACAATGCTGAGGTTTACTGTTTGAAACGGATCTTGATTCAGGGCTCAGGAGAACTGACAAGTGTTAACTGATTGCTGCTGATTAATCTGTTGATTGCACTTTGTGACAGTACAACCAAATATGTGATGCAGAATTACGTGTCATATTTGTGATTTTACTATGCAGACAAAAAATAAATAAAAAATGCTTTGCAGTTTGTTTTGTTTTTTCTGATTAACTTGTTGCAACTTAATTAGAGAGCTTTATAATTGCCAGCTCTATTGTTCTATAGCTGTTGGCAAGAAAACAAATATATTTCCTAAAATACCAAACTATTCCTCCAGTTGCATACTGAATTACTGCAGGGGAATTACTGGTGATTAAATGTCACATTTTTATCTTCTTGTGGACTTGACTCTAATTCCTCTGAAAGCCAGTCACTTTACATCTGCTTTCATACCGAGGAAGTTATAGGTGACCACATCCCTCAGTGAATGTGTCCTTTGTTCCTCAGTAGTCCAGTCACCGTGTCCTGATGTGCTGAAATCCAGGCTCACATGGTCCGTCAGGGCCGACCTTCACATGAGGGACTGAGCCACCGCTCGCATATGGCCAAGCCCTGGGGTGGGAAACTGCCTGCTCTGGCCAAGGACAGGAGCAGCGTGAAGGGTGGAGGGATGAGGGTGAGCTTGTAATCTCTAGAGAACACACAGATATGGCAGCTTGTCTTTTCTTTTTTGGGTTGCACAGAAAGCATTTTCCTGGAACTCCTGTTTTTTTTTTGTTTTTTTTATCGAGCTATAACAATGAGTGAAATAAAAGGCGGGATTGAAATAAAGCCTTTGTTCCTGGTGAGTTGTGCTGCTATAGAATATGTTTTTTTACTTTATTTATCTGACTGAAGTGAAAATGTGAGAGCCCTTTTTTCCTGAACACAAAGTACTGTGAACTTAATTGGATAATTATCTCCAGGGGATTTCCAGTGAAATGAATTTCTACTATTTCTGGGCTTGTTCTTTGAACCTGCTCGCAGGATGGTGCAACAATGCGACAGCTGGATTTATATCATAACCATGATTAATGCCATTACATGGAATGCAGACAACGTAGACATACTAGGCCCCCGTGACTTGACTCTGGACTTTCCCAAAGCCGCTGTGAAAGTAACTTCACTTTTTTTTTTTCACTTCTTGCTTAGTAATCCAAGGTGGATCACCAGGGGTTACATCCCCTGCAGCAACGAGTGAGAGTGGCTCAATGAATCTAAAGTCTGGGCATGAAATATGGAACAGTGGACCACCCATCATTAAGCTACAGTTCTTGATATAAGGAGAACCAGACTCTCACAAATGCATATTTCAGGATGGACTGCAGCATATGAGCTGGAAGAGATTATTTCGATGCAAAACCCAAACAAAGTTAAGAGCATAAGCCATCATACAATTTCACAAGCTTTGGGGGTCAGTAAGCAGGGGCTTCTTATAAAACTACGGTCTGCTTGTGTTACAGTTCAATAAAAGCCTTGGAATAGGTGTGTGAGAAAACCCACTGCAGTAAAACAAGGTGTTTCTAATTTGAAGGGCTGTTAAGTTGAACTGAATGGAAAAAAACAATTCTGTAATGCGGCAGATTGCCTCGGCTAGCTTTTGCAAACACTGTTTACTGCAGTTTGTATGTGTGTCCCCAAGTGTGAGTGTGTGAAGTTTTGAAGTGCTGGTTGCTGCACAGTTGTGCAACTGCGGCCCATTTGCCCAAAGCAAATAGCAACATTCTAAGAAAGAGCAAAGGGGGGGTGGAGGGGGAGCTGTGCTTTGCGAAGGTTTTTTAGCTTGTTTTTCCTTTCCATTTTTCCACCGGTGTCATTTGCGTTTAATCTGAAGGGTTTGCACAATTTTCTGTTTCATTTGTTGTTGAGCAACACGTCGATAAAGATCACAAACAGTTGTGGTGCTCCTTTCAAAAACGCCTCCCTGTAATACACTGGGACGTGGATATGAATCATCTGCAGTGCCTTTTCAATAGTGTTTTAATCACAGTCTACAATGACAGGCTACCAGTTGTTGGGATATTTGAAAAGGTCAGCTGGTTTACGCAAATGCTTTGCTAAATAGGTGTGTTGGCTCAGCTTGTAAGAGCTTTTAAGTCTGCCTGCATTCCTGAACAACCATAACCTCTGGAAGCCACAGGTTGCTGGTGAAAACCTCAAGCTATCTACTTGCAAAATGCAAATTAAGCAACACAATCCTATTTGGCAAAAGTTTACACTGTGTACAAAAGAATCACCTGTGCCAAATAATGGAAAATGAAGATACAAAAACATCAAATAACCAAAATTCAAGTATTTAACTAAACTCAAACCACTCCACTCTAAAACCTGTGGCAGCTCTGTGTCCTAAGTGAGCAGAAAATGACCAGCAAAATTTAAAAAGCAATAAACATAGATGATATACCTGTGAAATAGATTTATTTTAACCTGCAGTAAAACCACCGCAAACAGGAAAGCGGAACACCTGTGTGGAAAGACAAATATGAAGGATGATGAAACAGATGTTTCAGTAACATGGTAACCCTGTCAACAATGAACCATGCAATAGTGTTTGTGTATATATGTGGTGTTTGTGTGAAGGGGTAATATCCTCTCTGCCTTCCTGGTAAATCTGTGTTTATTGACAGGGCCACAGCCGGAGGGATTTCACCAGAAGGCTAAGAGGGCGTCTGTGTGTGTGGGAGTGTTGGGGAATATCAACCAGGTTCTGATTTCATTTCACTATTTTCAATTTCCACTGCTGTTGTGAAAACTAGAGTCAAGCTGACTTCAGAGCTTAGTCAAAGCGGTGACTTTTTTTTTTTTTGCCCTTAGCTACCGTAACCGATTCCCTTCGCCAGTGGGAATCCTGTGTTTACTGACCACACAAACACCAGCCAGCGCCTGGTACCAAGATTGCTTACAGTCACTAAGCATACAAATGTCAGCTTATTAGTCAGTGCACTTCCCCATGCGGTGACACGCGGATGTCTGCTCCTCCCATAATAAGGATGTAAGTCGGTCATCCGTTCAGCGGTTCTCCTCTGCCAAGTTCCAACGCTGCTGGAAAGTCATCCTGTTCAATCGTCACGTGTTCACAATTACCATCCTGTGGCGACAAATACGGGTGGCTTCAAGAGAGAATGAGTGCAGAAATGAGCAGCGGTGGTTTTGCAGTGTAATTATAGAATCTGGCTTTGTGCTGAAGTTCCTCTGTTGTTTGGTCTGGCTGCTTTGCACGACATAAACCCTAATGTCTGTTATGGAGAAAAACATTTTTTAGCTGCCTTAGGTCTTCCATTCTACACGGTTGTAACCAGAAGAATGAATTCCTTCTTATTTGTACAAATCACTTGACCTCCGGGTCAAAAAAAAGCGAACCTGCTCACCAGCATCATTAGTCAGTCGTATGTTTTGCAATGGTGCATTAATAACGTGGGCATTTACAGATGCTCATATGTATGTGTGTGTGTGTGTGTGTGTTTATGATTGTTTACATTGTGCCCCCTGCTTGACTTTAATAAACTATCTTCACTTTCATTATATGCTAATTACAAGAAGCTCCTCTCAGCTCACCGTTGCATGCCACATTCTCAATTATTTAACCTATGATGCAAAACGTCTCGCATGTAACCCCTTCCAACGCTGAAACCCAAGGTCACATTTTAATTGGCTGTAATGCAGCTCTGATACTCTCATATTCCCAATAATGATGGGTTTCCAAGCTGAGCAAATTCCTAACCACCCGTTTGTCACTTGAGTCATCGCGCCCTGTGCAATCCTTTGTCTGCCAGCTCTATACACGGCATAACCCACAGACAGTGGAGCTTTTGAAATGCAGCAAATTTGAAATGTAAAAATGTTCCTTTTTTTGTTTGTTTGATTAATGCCCCAGACCACACACTGCGTGGGGGAGCGGTGGAATTTTTCGCCTTAATAAGCATGTTTCAGGTCGAAACAGGCTGTTTTCCTTTCATACATATTCATGTTGCAGTGTCTGTGAAAACAGGCATGTCTGAATCATCATAGCACATCACAGGGCAACTGTGTATGGATGGTTACTTCAAAGTGAATGTCGTTTATTTCCCAACATCAAAATCACTGAAAATTACATTCATTATCTGCCTGTAAGAAGTGTTTGGTTTTCCAAGGCTTCATTACGCTGCTATGTGAAATCTTTTCCTTTTTACTTTTACGCACATTTCAAACAAATCTGTAGCTCAAAACTTTTCAGAGTAACATTAAAAACAAAGACGCCTCATTGTCCACATGGATAAATCAACCCTTCTCCATGAATAAAACAAGGTTTAGTCATAAATGCATGCCTTTCAGTGATGAAAGTGTCTGCTATGCAACATACAAGACATTTTTCCTTTGCTTGTCAGTCTTTCTCTGCCTCAAACACAATAAATGGACAGTCTGTAGAAAGAAATATTAACACTAGAAAACATGCTCACCTTCTGACTTACAGATTCCACCTTCACTTTGACATATCTTATCTTGACAAATGTGTCATTACAAACATTTTTCTTACAACTCAAGCCTATATTAGGCATGGAATGCTGTCCTGTATACAACAAGAGGAGATGGACAGAGACTCTGATCTTAAAGAGCTGGTAAGCCACATTAAACAATAGATTATTTCAGCTCAACAACAGAACAGTTTCTACTGCAAAGGCCTCGAGACTCCTACAAGGTCCATATTGGTATGAAAAGGCCTTCACTTACAGTAATATTTGTCTCTTCCCTACCGTAATCCCTGCTGCATTTGTATAAACTGTGTTTGTCACCTTATTAATAACAGGCTGGCTCTTGTCAAAACCTTTTCCTCTGTGATATTTGTAGGGGGACTGGAGAAGCACATGCAGCTCTAAATATAAAAGTCTTCCGTCTGTGTTGATATTATATCATTGAAAAACTGCATTCTGAATGGCTACTTAGGAAACAGGACACGTAAGTAAACCTGCAGTGAAACCCAACTCGACTAAGCACCTAAACACACTGCCAGGGCCGAAACTGAATACCTATTAGAATATTTTTAACACAGACCAAACAGACTGACAAGTAGGAATAACTCACAGTGTAGGGATTGATGCATTTTAATGACTTGTGCAAAACACATCAGCAAACTATTTTAAATCAGTTAATAATTTAGATCTTTAGCCCCAGACCAAAAGACTTCACTTTTACAGAGGGACTTTGGGGTTCAATCCTACATACACTGATCAGGCATAACATTATGACCACCTGCCTAATATTATGTTGGTCCCCCTTATGTGGTCAAAAATGCTCTGAGCCATTGGGCATGGACAAGAGGACCTCTCCGGTTGTCCTATGGGGTCTGACACCAGGATGTTGGCAGTGGATCCTTTGGGTACTCTGGCTTGTGCAGTAGGGCCTCTGTCAATCCAACTTGTTCCACTGCATCCTGTTGATGCTTGATCAGAATGGGGTCTAGGAAGTTTGGAGGTCAAATCAACATCTTGGGCGATTGCCATGTTCCTCAAGATGTTCTTGATTGTTTGATGTTTTTACCATGTGGTGGGGTGCATTTTCGCTTTATATAAGTATTATGTATTATTATTATTATTAGATATCCAAACTCCTCCCCATATCTCCAAGGCTGAGCCCAGCCACCCTACAGAAGGAATTCATTTTAGCAGCTTGTAACTGCGATCCAAATATTTTGGACACTACCCAAAGCTTGTGACCATAGGTGAGGGTTGGAATGTAGATTGAGAGCTTCCCCTTTTGGTTCAGCTCCTAGTGTACCAACATATGATGAACATAAAATTTCAACAGCTTTTTTTCATCTTTGGCTCCCTCAAGGTGACCGAAGCCATTTTCAAAGTTGAGATTAATGAAACATCAAAGATGACACAGTTGGAATGATCACGATCTTGTGTCTAATGTATTTCACCCATTTTTCTGCTTTTGAAGTATTTACACCAGAATGGCACAGCTATAATTACAGCAGATAGATTGATAAAGCTTCTCGTATATTTCTCTTTATTAATTTGCTATATGCCTACTCCATTTTCGTTTCATTTCGCACTTGAGCTTTAAACTTCATTTCAAATCAGTCACTTCAAATTGACTTTCAAGAAAATGGAGAGTAAAAATAATGACTCATCTCAGTCTCCAAACGAAATTATAGAAAATTATAATTAATTACTTAATTAATGTAATTAAATCTGCAGTGAAATATTAATCACTGCAATAACAGGTTTCAGTCTCCCAGCTGTTCCTGATCCCATTATTGGACGAGACATTACCCTAATAGAGCACCTACACCTGAATCACCATTCACAGGTCAGTTTTGTTGCACATTTTAAATTTACATTTTTAAATATATTTCATGTTCGACTCCCTCGTAGTTGCAAAGCATCTAACTTGAGGTTATCTTCCATTTCTGGAGCTTTAAAACAAGTCTCAGACCCACAGGATTGAACAATTTAGGTTACAGGTTTCTGTATATTTTACTGGCGACCTCTTGGCACAATTAGCACTTTACTTTACCTCTATGAGTTCTGCCATTACTTCATTCTTGCCTGTATTGTCTCCTTAATAATGTAACACTATACTATGCCGCCGACTCTGAAGGCAGATGTGTGTGTCTGATCTATGGCTGCTTGGAACATGTTCTGTCTACCCAAGGTTAGATTGTTTCATTACACCCCATCAATCATTCAGTGTGATGTAAACATCCCCTGAGCATAACGCTTTTCCAAAATGCCCTTCACAGCGCGAGTTAACGGAAGGAGAGACAAGAGAGAATAAATGCAGGAGGATGAGGGAAGACAGATGATAACCAGAGAAGGGTAGAGAGACAGATGGAGTGAGGAAGGGAGAGACACTGAGTCAGAATGAAATATCCTGACTGAGGAGTATACAGGGATTTGCACAGTATCCTGCTCTCCCTGTGAGAGGATTTGTTTGGGCTGGACAGGATACAGGAGGGTACATCTGGACAGATTCAACCCAAACACAGATCTCTCTTCCCGTGTTGTGTGGGACGGGCAGTCCTTACCTTCAGGGATGGACATTTCTAGAACTTCAGCAAATGCAGGAAAATGCACCCCACCACATGGCAAAAACATCAAACAACCAGTAACATCTTGAGGAACATGACAATCGCTCAAGATGTTGATTTGACCTCCAAACGTCCTAGACCCCATTCTGATCAAGCATCAACAGGATGCATTGGAACAAGTTTGATTGACAGAGGCCCCACTGCACAAGCCAGAGTAGCCAAAGGATCCACTGCCAACGTCCTGGTGCCAGACCCCATAGGACACCCTGAGAGGTCCTCTTGTCCATGCCCAATGGTTCAGTGCATCTTTGACACATAAGGGGGATCAACACAATATTAGGCAGGTGGTCGTAATGTTACGCCTGATCGTTGTATCAGGCATATCTGTCACCAATGGAAATTAACTGGAAAGGCATCTGAATTCATAGATTAGACCCTTTTAGATTATTTTTAAATAATTAAAGCTTTAGCAACCACAGTGTTCTTTAATGCAGAACTGATAATTAATCTATTTTCTATTTATTTCATCATTTATTTGGATAGCAAATTGGTCTCAACAACATAAATACACCAACTAGTTTATCAGAGAATATGAGGGTTGATGAAAAAGTTCAGGGACTGTTTGTGGGGTGCATGCAGGCGGCATCATGGTCACATCTCCAGCATGTCTAACCAGTAATTGCCATGAGTCATTATGTTGTGTGACATTGTGCTATCAACAATGAGATCAGTGTTACACATGTTTTTGTGACCACTAGCAGGTGCACATTTGTGATTTTTCCATGGGCCTCAAACTGTAGCAGGGAAGAAAACATCAAAATTGTAAGTCAGCCGGCATCCAGAATGGTCCAACCTGCATGTTAAACGTCATGACTGGTGATGAGAGGAGACAGAAACAGGAGTTTTCAGGGAGAAAGAGTTGAATTTTCCAAAAGCACGCGAAGCAAGCCAGGTCTGAATTGTAACAGGAGTATGCAACATTCACGTGGTTGAGCACTGTGAATTAATCCTCCAGGGTCAGACTGTCAAGGCAGAGTTCTACTGTAACATCCTGAGGTGTCTGAGGGAAAACATTTAGCGCAAAGGACCTGAACTGTGACGTTGTGCGCCAGGTCACAGAGTGGAAATTATGCATGGTTATTTGGCCACAACAACACAACTGTTGCTCTCCACCCTCCCTAATCCACAGATTTGGCTCCCTGTCACTTCTTCCTCTTCATAAGATGGTGCTTGACATATTTACATAACTGGACTTTGAAGGAGCATTACAAGCACTGCAGGAGTACAGGGAGCAGTGTATCGCTGCACACAGAGACTATTTCTACGGGCATGGTGATAATTATTGTCACACTGTCATAACATTTTGATCAACACTTATGGTAAATAGCTGCATTTTGTTTGTGCCACAAACTGACAAATTGACAGCTGGTAAAAATAAATCATAAAGCTAATCGGATACCTAACTTTAAAACTTTAAACTGAACCTGTATTTTGAGGGTACTTCAAAAAGTCAGCCTTACCTGGAAACTAGGGGCGTAACTCACATTTTGGGGTATAACTCTATACTATAAAGCCTTATATCACTGTCCACAAAAACTCAAATGTTTGAAGCAATCAAAGAAAAAGGGTATTGTGGAAAATGTCTCCATTTGCACAGCTCAGGTGGCAGAAGCAGCCAAATGTGAGCTGTTGCCCCATGAACTTTACTCACCTGACCTGCACCGTCTGACCTCCATCTGTTTCCAAAACTGAAATCCCACTTGCATGGTTGCCATTTTCAGAGTGATGATGAAGTCATGCATGCTTTTGGAGTATCTGGAGACTCAAGATGTGACCTGCTTCTGTGAAGGGATAGTGAAGCTTGAACATCAGTGGACCAAGTGCACTGAAGTTAAAGGAGACTATGTTGAGAAATAATGCAAGAACAATCTTTCTCCTGTGATGTTCTCTGGTGAGGCAGAGAACTTTTTGAAGTACACTCGTATATGTTAAAGTCACACACTTTAGCTTTAACCCACATTAAGATTGCAGTGTCTTACTTTTATCTCTGCACAGAAATATATTAAACTTAATTTGTGTTCAAGGCTCATTCATTTTCCACATGTCATTTGATTTCAACAACCATCACTCTGTTTCACTACCATTCTACAGTCAGTTGCTATTTTAAGATTCACAGGATTTGAAAAATGAGGAGGTAATTAATCAGTTAGCTTGGGCTAATTCTCACCTCCATGTTGAATCAAATGTTATGATTTTGTGTAAAAAAATAAAATAAAATAAAATAAAAACATCTGGAGGCCTGTTGGCTCCAAAAACTGTGTATAGAGATGGATGAACCCTCTGGGACATCATCTATAGGTTTTCTTAAAAGCTGCTTTGTAGCTCAGTATGGTGACTCCTCCTAACTCCTGGTTTATCTGAAAATGAGCAAAGAGGTTGAGCTTGAGTGGAGTTGAGAAGGCCTACACAAAAGTCTCTGGGTCATGGACTGTCTTGTGGCAGCACCCACAAAACCGTAAAGTGACTTTGCCCATAAGTATGCATAACTTTAAGCCTCAAGTGGTCATTCGAGGAACTGCAGTTTTTGGCACTTTGGCATTGATCTTGATCTGCTTGCCCAGAAGATAGTTAATCAGTAGGTCTAATTTCAGGTGTGTTCCCTTTCACTTGACCTCCAAAAGTGGTTCAGAGTGGCTAAGGTGTTGTGTTGTTTACACCCGTATGAGTCTGGTTGTAAACACACCAACACTTTATCTTGACCTTTCGCTTTGGATGGCAAAACAGGAACACAACACCATTGCTGACAAATGGATGTCACTGTTGTAACTGATAGAAACAAAATGTGACACAAATTGTGGTAATCTGGAATTATACTTTATAATTTCTCCTGCAATATTTTAGCCTTTTACTTGAATGTAAAAATAATTGACTTTGTGCATTAAACTAACAGTCATGGTGTCGGAGGAACTTGATGCTGAAATTTTTGTGTGTGGCTGAGTTTGCTTGCACAGGACTGGACGTGTCAAAAGGCTTGTAAAACCTGGGGAAATAAAGTGAGTGCTACATGAGTGAAGTCTGCAGAGGTAAGACGAGCGATCAGGGTGGTCTCGCTTTTACTATCAGCCTCATTCTTTTATCGTGAGTTCTGGAGCAGGCCAGAAAGCGTTACACTCCTTTTCTTGTGTTTTTTTTTATGTACAAAGCACCTGAAAACTACCAGGGGAATGTTCGTTTCTGCATTAGCATTTTGTTCCTTCTCCTCAGTCCGGCTGTTTCCAGTTACCTTTCAACCGGTGAATAACATTTACTCCTGAAAATGAAGAGGATAACTTTCCATCTCCGACAATGTTCCAGGAGCATCTGGCTTGTGTTAGAGGAGCTTCGGTGTGTGTGTGTGTGTGTGTGTGTGTGTGTGTGTGTTTGAGTGTGTGTGTGTCGGTGGCAGTGCATTTTAAGCAGCGGTGACTGCAGGA
>OMNN01082875.1:0-10697 GCA_900302755.1 Chromis chromis | reverse complement strand
AGTTGAAAATGGGTGTTGGTGATGTGTTCTTCATAAATTATAAACTATATGTTACTAATAACCAATCTTATGGAGACCAATTTTCAGTATACTAAAAAGCAAAAATGAACACACAGAACTAATTCAACACAAAAATATGATTCCAAGAAATTTTATGTCTGAGTCACGTATGTTTCCAAAGATGTTTCCCTCTCTACAGATCAATGTCAAAAATATAGCTGGGTGCATGTAAACATGTCACGTCTTTATTCTGAATCCAGGCCCATTCAATGAGTCAGCGTATCGTAGCCGGCAAATGCAGGTGGGTGTCGCAAAACAACGATGTGCCCTGCAGAGCGGCTTTTTTGACAAGTCCTTCAAACGGATTTTTGAACGCGAGGCCCTGAGTGACCCGCTGAGACTAGCCCGACAGCACCGCATCCAGCAGGCCAGGAAGAACCTGGGCAAGGCCTTCCTGCCCTGTGATGGGGTCAAGAGGCCGTGAGACAACACACACAAATAAACTTACACAAAAATTGTAAAAACTTTGTGTGAAAGGATCCTAATGCAAGAAATCAACACTTTATCCTGGAGTCCTAGATGGCCACGACCATCTAACAATAAATTTCTGTCCTGATAAGACATAAAATACTGCTGCCAAATGAACACCATCCCTTATTAGAACAACAAATGTTTGAAATTCAGCTTAAAGCAGGGGATTCAGTTAAAACATGTGCTTTTCTTGTTCTACAAAGCTTTTGAACCAAAAGGCAATGTCTGCACATGAGCACATATACACTCACATTTATTTCTTTGTTCTATTTACTGCTGTTTCTCACTATTTGCTGATCTCTGTCTGCCATCAGCTGTGGTTCGGGTAGTTATTACGGGACTCTGTCAGGACCCGTTGAAGCCATGAGTCCACTGTCAGTCACCCAGAAAGCTCGCTCAACAGGACGCAACATCACCACCTCACCCCCGAAGAAAGGCAGTGGTTACAGGTTAATGGCAAGCCAAAGTGGTTCACAACTGTTCAGCAAGCATGTTTTCAACTTGTTTTTCATTTGGAATAATTACAGTTTTAGAGAACATTTAAAACTTGGGACAAGTGTGGCAGATTGGGGACAGTTTTTGTTTTTTTTACAGAAAGTTAGTCATCTTAAATCAGAAATGGAAACTTTTCTTCCAAGATGAATGTATGATGAGATGTAGGCAAACTGTGCCATGATCCCACTGAAAACAAGGACTGTCAGGCAGTAGTTTCAACACACATTATGTAATTAATCTATTTGGCTGACAATGCTGCTTGAAATTATTAATGAAACCACTAGAGAGGGACTTGCTCTATTATTTGTTCTTTTTTTAAGATACTATGGAGATCATACCAGTAATGCTAAGCGACAGGATGAGTTATTTATTCATGCAGCTGCAGTAACCAACATGTTATCTCCTGCAGTTATCCCAATGTAACCCTGTCCAAAATGGAGCCGTATGCATCAGATCCATACAACAGAGCCAAAGAAGTACTGAAGGTAACACTTAAAGCTTACTATAGCTCGGGTCTTACGTTTTCGCCATCAAAACAACCCATCCTATAAGTGAAATATATATTGTATACTACATTAGTGAGTGAAAATATATGTTTTACTTCATGTTTATACATCAGGTCCCAAACTGATTTGTACATGTGTCTCAAACTTTGATCATTCCACTGCACATTTGTTGGTGTGAAATGATTAGGACAGCAGCTTTTATACTGACTATGCAGGTATATTGCAGCAACTGGAGGTTAAACAACAAAACAAAAAAACTAAAATAGGTGGTCTAATTTATGCTTTCCATGTCTGCGTGTCTGAAAGGGTACACATGACCTAAATTTCTTCATTTCCCCAAGTTCATGAAGGCCCACGTGGACCCCTCTGTAGACATCAATGTGCAGCCCAAAATTTGTGACCATGCAGACGGTGGTGGACGGAATGGTGGTCCAAACAATAATTGTTATGAGAAGAAACAATGCAAGGAGATTCTCTGTTACCTACACCTTTATAATTAAGTATTAAAAGAGCTGTAATAGAAATAGTCACTGTAGGACTGTGGAGGTGCTTTGATTTGTACATGCCTTCTATTAACAGTGCCTGTCACGCCCTCCACCTCCAGCACCAGGTAGTGGTCAGCCCTTCCCCTCCCCTCTCTCCCTCCTTTCTTCATAGCTGGGCGTGAGCATGGTGTGGTGACTTGGAATGTGGGCAGGTGCTGTCAATGAGCTAATCACCTGACAGGACACACCTGCGGTGGGGAGTGGTCCACCTGCAGCTACTCTACCTGCTCCATAAAAACCAGATGCAGACCACTACTTGGCGCCGGACCGTTAAACAAACCTCAGTCAGTTCTGTCAGGCTCCATTACAATTACCCTGTACTAACCAGTTGTTTCTTTGTGCTCCAGTTTCTGATACTCCCTGCCTGCCCATCAGTTCCCCACTTGGTCATCTTACCTGTTCTCACCATGACTTAGCCCCGGTTTTTAGTAAAGAGGATGTACTCTCCTTGCCTCACCGCCATACGACTGCACAATAGACCTGATTCCTGGAGCCACTCTGCCCACCAACCTATCGAAACCTGAACAGACTGCTATGGAGACCTACATACGTGACTCCCTGGCTGATAGATGGTACTCTTCACCCCTGTATTGATTTCCGAGGCCTGAATGACATAACCCTGAAAAACACCTACCCATCCATTACCTCTTATCAACTCTGCTTTCACCCCCCTGCATGGCGCCACCGTCTTTACTAAACTGGATCTCCGCAAATCCATGCAAATCCGAGAAGGTGATGAATGGAAGACGGCCTTCAATACTCCCCTGGGAAATTTCAAGTACTTAGTAATGTCTTTTGGACTAACCAACGCACCAGCCATCTTCCAAAGTTTGATCAACGACATCCTCTGTGACATAATCAACTGGTTTGTCTACCTCGACGACATATTGATCTACTCCAGAAACCTCAAGGAGCACACTCAACACGTCCGCCAAGTTCTGGAATGGCTAATCAAGAACCCTCTGTTTGTGAAAGCCGAGAAGTGCGAATTCCATGCCAACATGGTCTAATTTCTCGGCTACATCATCTCCCCTGGAGAGGTCCGGATGGATACCCAGAAGCTCACCGCAGTAAAGGACTGGCCAGTACCAGAGAGCCGTAAGCAACTGCAGAGGTTCCTTGGGTTTGCAAATTTCTACCGCTGCTTCATCAGAGATTATAGCAAGGTGGCTGCCCCGCTAACTGCTCTCACCTCCACCTCCAGATCATTTGGTTGGACCCCAGAAGCAGACCAAGCCTTCCAGAACCTCAAGCACCGATTCATCTCCACCCGCATCTTGGTCCAGCCTGATTCAGGTCTACAATTCATTCTTTTCACGTCGTCTTTCTCCTGCTGAGTAAAATTATGATGTTGGCAACCGCGAACTGCTGGTAGTAAAGTTGGCTCTGGAAGAGTGGCGCCACTGGTTAGAGGGAGCGGAACAGCCCTTTATTGTGTGGAGTGATCATAGGAACCAGGAATATGTCCGGTCTGCTAAGAGGCTAAACTCCCACCAGGCCCAGTGGACCCTGTTCTTTGGATGATTCAACTTTTCCTTAACATACCAACCCAGATCTCAAAATATTGAGCCTTATCCCGACAGTTTTCGGCCAAGGAATCCACTGGTGATCCAGAACCGATCCTGCCTAAGACATGCCTGGTCGCTTCCCTCATCTGGGAGGTGGAGTCCCAGGTTCGACGTGCCCAAGAGCAGCAACCAGACCCAGATAACGAGCTTCCTAAGAGACTATTTGTCCCTGATCTTGGGCACATTCCTTGCTTGTGACATGCTACCCGGGGATAACGCGAACCTTCGAGGTCCTCAAAGACGAAGGTTTTGGTGGCCTTCAATGGAGCCCGACACCTGGGCTGCCTGTTCCTTCTGTGCCCACAATAAGACCACCAACCAACTCAGTTCTGGTCTCCTCCAACTGCTACCCATTCTGAAACGACCCTGGTCCCACATCACAGTTGACTTCGTCACAGGGTTGCCTCGGTCTCACGGTAATACCACCATTCTTACCGTTGTCGACCGTTTCTCCTACCTAAACTGCCATCTGCTAAGGAGACCACTGAGGTCATGATTTCCCAAGTTTTCAAGCTCCATGGCATCCCGGCAGACATTGTTTCCGGCCGAGAACTCCAGTTCACATCCGAAGTATGGAGGGCATCCTGTACCGCACTTGGGGCAACTGTCAGTCTAACTTCTGGTTTTCATCAGCAGTCTAATGGCCAGACAGAATGAGCAAACCAGTCCTTGGAGACATTCCTGCGTTGTAATGACCTCGGAGAACCCTACAGCCTGGATCAGCCTTCTTCCTTGTGTAGAGTACGTGCACAACTCCCTGTCTAATGCTTCTTCTGGGCTCTCTACATTTCAGTGTTCCTTGGGATATCAGCCACCCCTGTTCCCATCCCAGGAGCAGGAGATTGCCATTCCTTTGGTTGAGCATCGCTACATCGGTCCACACAAAGGAGTCCCTGTACTAATCAGTTGTTTCTTTGTGCTCCAGTTCCTGATCCTTCCTGACTGCCCGTCAGTTCCTCACCTGGCCATCTCATCTGTTCCTCCGCCATCTATCTGGCCACTATCAGATCCCTCCTGGAAAAACCACCGGAATTCAGTACCTGTCTGTTTCTCTGCCATCTGCCACACCACACGCCACGCTGCACGCCACCTCCGCCGACCTCCGCCGACCTCGCTCCTTCTCTCTCCTCTTGCCAGTCATCAGTTCCCTGCTCACTCTCCAAGTCTAGTTTGTTATAGTTCAGTGTTGTGTATTGTTTCATCGTCGTGTTCGCCGTCTGCTGTAGCTTTGTGTGTTTCGCCGTGTTGGCATATAGAAGCATAGAAGTATAGCCACGCCATGAGCGTGTTTTTTGCCTCTGTACTCTCCTAGCTTGATTATACCAAGTTCTGGTTAGCATTCGGCTAATGTTAATCCTGCATCATACATCTAATTACCCCGTATCAGTAAATCTGTGCTTAGTGTATAGTTTCACTTTTGTAGTTCCCTGCCAGTCCATAGGGGCTCCCTTGAGTTTCACTCGCAGTTCCTGTCTTTCACTTCCACTATTATCAGGTTGCACTTCCTGTTGTAGTTTTTGTATTTATTTTTAATAAAGATAATTGTACTCCACTGCCTGTTTGCCGTGTCTCTGTTGTCCTGCACCTGAGTCTCTGAACCATTCCATAACAGATCCCAAACACAGTGGGAAGTGCATCCAGAGATGCTGTTCTGTGTCCACCCACTCTGCTCACCACACCTCAGGAATAATTATTGGTGCTACATGGCACCATAGCCTAATCTATAACTAGCTGCTATTTTATGCAAAAAAAAAGTGTAAAGTCACACTGTCCACTTTCAAAGTTCACGTCAGTTATGCAGAAACCATGAATTGGCCTTCACATTGTTAGGTAGACAGATACACAACTACACACAAATTGCTTACAGTTTCAACATAACCTAATTAGTTGATAATATGTCTATGTTACAATAAATCTTTCAGCCTAAGTGACCATACAAGTCATTTGTCCCTCCCCTCTGATGCGAGCGTTGGGAGCTTTTACACACATAAACACCAACTACTGATCTGAAAGAGCAGAGAAACAGTGGTACAGTGTGTTTCCATCACATCTAACTGCCCTAACTGCCTTCCTACAAAGACTTTCTGCCTCTATATCTACATCACCTGATTTCATTCTTTGGTCCCATCATGATTACTATAGCTACTAGAGGGTGCTGTCAGTTGAACGTAAATATCAGTTGCTGAAACGACTGATGCTGTCTCACATGATCTCTAGAGGTTGCCCAATAACCAAAATAAAACATAATTTCCTTGCACAAGTGATATATGGGGTTTATGTTTGTGTTCATAGCTGTTGTGCTGCCCCCAAGTGATCAGAAAATCATTAAATGCAGCAAGTTCAATACTTAAAACTTATTCAATTGTTTTACTTAAATACTTCTAATTTAAGATTAAATATACAATTTGTGTGTGTGATACAGAAGGAGGCAGCAATCCATCACTCAAGGTTAAGAGATGGACCGTTCAAGCTCAACCTTCACCCCAGAGCTTATTTTCAAGTCAATCCATACCGCAGTGACAAGCCACTCCCGCCTGCACACAAACCCCTTCCACCTGCACAGAAAGACTCTCCAGTTCCCTTCAAGCCTTCGTCCCCCAGCAAACGGGTGACTCTTTCTATATGCTTGACTGTATCAGCATTACAGGGAAATATGTCATATGTCTGATATGATGCTATATGTCTGCTTTATATTTTGAATGGTTTCTCTGGGTGTTTATGTGACTGTTTCTTGTGCTAGATTGGAGGAATGAAAGCAGGGACGTTTGACACATATCCCTCACATTCTGCTGATCCATATGTCATTCGGCGGTCCAAACCAGCCAATCAAGAGCCAATCTTTCATCCTGCTCCTGGTCCGAAGAGCATGCCTGTCAAGAGTATCATTGCTGTCAATGTTAACAGGTTTGATCCCTGTCCATTATTCCCTTTATCTGTTTTGACTTGGAGCTGGCACAAACATCCCACTGGAGGTCATCATGACTTCTTAATCATAGGAACAGTCCCCAATTCAATGATGCATCATATTAGGACTAGCATTTCTATGCAGGAAACTGAGAATTTAAAACAGCGAGACTGTCTCACTGAGGTCAGACACAGATGAAGCTTCCGTCTGAACCTATATTAACTAATTTTTTTCCCAATTTGAGGGACCACACAAGCTGTTGCAAAGAGTTGCTTATTTAAACATCCAACTGACGTAGAGTACCATTAGCATTTCATGAGTAGTATTGTTGTATAGTAGTATATTTTGCAAAAATGTTGGCAGAAAGTCTGTGTAATAAAATAAATGACATTTTCTCCTCATTTTATTTTTCTTGTTGTTTCAGGAGCGTGCACTCTGCAAAGAACCTTTCCACCATCCCAACAGTGATGACCTTCTGACTACATCACCCATAGTGCACCAACATTTGTTAACTTTTCTATCTGTTGTGTACTGTAACCGTGAAATTCTTAGAGACAAAATGCTTTCAATACTTAAATTCCAACATGACAATTATATAGCCTTTGCCATCTTCAGTGGCTTAATAAGTGAAGTGTTCCTTCTTACCTTTCCCTGTTTCCTTTTGTCTTTAGAGGACATTTTTGTGATGTTCTGGATGTTACACAGACAGTAATCAGCTCAAATAAAGAAGAGTTACATTTGTGACCCCTTCACATGTTGGAATGTCATGGGCAAGACACTGTAACCCAAGCTGGGTCCAATGGCAGGCTAGCGCCTTGCACAGCAGTTCTGCTGCCATTGATATTTGAGTGTTGTGATGGCCCTGCCTAGTACACTGTTTTTGTACAATAGATGTATTCCGTATCACAGTCTGTTTTCTTAAGGTCCTGTCTGCTTGTGGCGTTTGAGCCCAGCGCTCCTTGGCTATAAAAGGTCCAACCCCTCATCTGCTTCGCTCTCTCTCTCCACCCTGCCTGTGGCTGCGGCCAGAGTCTCATTTGGTTTGGTTTGCTGCACCAGACAACACATTTCACCACATTATGACTACGCATCCACAGCTACACCACTGATGCCACTGATTCACACTCTTGCTGGCATTACCTGTGTTATTTCTTGTGCTTCATTGACTACCCTTCCTCCTGAGGCTTCCATGTAATGTTCAGTCTTTGCAAATCAAAGATGTAAGCATTTATAACAACCACACAAATTGTCTGCTCACAACATCTAGAAACTACGATCACAGCCTTTGTTTGGCCTCATATGAGTTTGTCATTAATGACTCACATTAAAAAGACATACAGACTAATACAGGCAACTGTTTGTCAGATTCAAGTTCCTCTTATATTGAGTCTTCTGTTGAGTTCTTTCATGAATGCAGAATCTGTTTTGCCAACAGTTACATGTCTGAGTCGAGATGCCTGTTAAATACAACTTTATATAATTTCAGTCTAAATAGCCACATATACAGTATAAAGCTCTTTCCTCGAGCCAGAGTTGAACTTGCAGCCTAAAGATAACCGTCATCTTCCACCTACAGTCCTCCGCTCTACCAGCTCCGCCAAAGCTGGGGAACATTTGTTTGTATAAGAAGGGGAAGAAGAGGGGAGAAGGGGAGAAGAGGGGGGAAGAAGAAAAGGGAAAAAAATTATGATGGCATGACTTTGAATTCTGTTCAAAGCTATACGGCAAATGTTTGCAATTTATGTTCAGTTGTTAAATTCCAAGTTTTCTCAATAACTTAGAACTTTAAACACTCATAACTTTCTTATAACTACAATTTAAAAAATATAGACCTATAATAACAAATGTAGGTTATATTAATCCTGTAATGTGCCTAAAGTAGGCTACACGCTCTCAGTATTATGTAGTCTGATTTTACATTCTATGCTGACATTATGACATTGTTTTATGTTCATATCAACAGTTAAACATGTTTTATATACATACTTATTATTCCTATTGTTTTGTCCGATTCTTTTCTATTATTTTGGTGTGATATGTGTTACTGCAGGATACTGTAAACCAGATAAATTCCTTGTATGCGCAAGCACATTTGGCCATTAAAGTTTCAACAAAGAAGAGACATGGCACACCAGTATATTTTTTGTATGCTGCTTTATTTGTTTGTATTTGTTTGAAGTGCTTTTTCAGTATTTTTAATAACAGTAAAATTCCACAGTTCTCCGTGACATATAGGCTACGTTAGAACTACAACACAGAATTGCTAGTGCAGCAGTAACTTGCAACCCTCAAGCATACCACATAGCAACCCGACAAAAAATATTTTAACTTAAATCAGCTGTCTGAAATGTTCTGCTTTGATTAATTGAAAACAACTATAACTTTAAGTATTTTCGGTTTAGACATACAGATCTACAGCTGAATTCAAAAAGAAAGAAAACAGTGTGTTACAATAAGTTACAGTGACGTCATAATTCCACATTGTGTCAGTAAAAATTGTCAGCAGCCTACAAACATTAAAACATATTTTTTTTACAACAATATGAAATGAAGAACAAGAAGAAAAGCTCGGGATTTGTGAAGCTGTAATTAACTTTACACAGAAACTAACTGTACAATCCTCAGGGCCATACCGCCTTGTGGATGCCCGATCCCGTCAGATCTTGGAAGCTAAGCGAAGTAGGGCCTGGTCAGTAACTGGATGGGAGACTGAGAGAGAACACCAGGAAGCCTGGGTGAATGCAGTGTGAGACTGAGTGGTTGGTGGTGGTCTGAGGGGCAGATGGAGCAGATTGGCAGCCTGGCTTCCATCAGTCTACCCCAGGGCAGCTGTGGCTACATACGTAGCTTACCACCATCGAGTATGGGAGTGAATGAATAATGCAATGTAAAGCGTCTTTGAGTGTCTAGAAAAGCGCTATATAAAACAAATGCATTATTATTTATTATTAGATAAGATAACACAATTCAATTCAATTCAATTCAATTTTATCCGACCTCCGACAGAACCAGGCTCAGGGAGGGCGGCCATCTGCCTCGACCGGTTGGGCTGGGAATGAAGATGATGGGGAAGGGGATAGCACAGAGAAATCATAAGTTCAGTGGCTTTGTAATTTGTCTTATCAGCATCAGCCACAGTCTCAGTGTTAAACTGTGTCATTTAGGTTTTCATATGATTTATTTCAGACATGTCACAGTATCATAAAGGCAAAAAAGAAGATAAAAACCAAATCCAAGACCTAGAATAATGTCTGAAAACGAGTGGGATGAAGTTTAACTTCTTAACTCCTACCCACTATATATCTGTACATCTCATATTTTACTGTTTCCTGTTTACATCAAACCTTCTACTTCTATACCTCTTTAGAAACTCCAGAACACATTATTATATTTCAATCTTTGTTTGTATTCTTTTAAAAATAGTTTTATAGTTTTACTCATTTTTAAATCCTCATCCAGACCATTCCATAAGTTTACCCCACATATTGATAAACCTCTACTCTTCAAAGTGGTACGAGCAAATGGCTTTTTAAATTGAAAATTTCTTCTTAATAATTTGCAATTCTACTTCTGAACACTTTTGTCTTATTCACTTTGCTCAACAATTTCATACCTATTTCAAATTGACATGCCAGTGAAAATACAACTTTAGAGGGATGAAGACAAAATAAGTCAGATTAATGGGACCCTCTGGGGCAGGGTGCTGCTTACGACTGGCCTGTGACCGGTCTATGGCTGCTGCTGGGGCTCTAGCTCTGCAGCTCCTGGGGGTCGTGGTTTTGGTGGGACTTGCTGATTTCATGGGCTCTCCCTGGCCCCTTGCCTCTCGGTCCTAGGGGCCCTCTGCATCAGTTCCTGTGGACATGAATACCTGTTCCCCAAGCTGCTCTGGTCTCATGGGCTGGACCCACACCAGAGTGCCTCTTACTTAGCACCTCACACATCTCACTCTTCACTGTATATAGTTACTCTAGGCACATATAGGGACACAACAGTCAGGGCCCGAGGGCAGGGGGGGGTGAGGACAGTGTGCTTTGTGGCGGGGCAGATTGCAGTGCTGTATGGCATTGCGTCCTCCCCGTCTCACTCCTATTTGCCTCTCCTGCTCAACAATTTTAATGCAGCACACACACAACCACACCTTGGG
>OMNN01082874.1:0-19930 GCA_900302755.1 Chromis chromis | reverse complement strand
GTGTGTGTGTGTGTGTGTGAGAGAGAGAGAGAGAGGGGAGGGTCAGGAAGTTGGACAACCCACGTGAGGGGGGGTTGCTATGTCAACTTCCTGCCACTAGGGTGACCGCGTAATTCAAAATGGCGGAAGGCCACTTGTGCTCCTATAGAGCCAAAATGGCGGAAGGCCACACGTGCTCCTATGGAGCCAAAATGGCGGACACCGGTAAGGACCTCGAATGGTGGCTACACCAGAATGTGTGTGTGTGTGTGTGTGGTTGTGTGTGTGATCAGCGTGAACAGAATGGAGGGGGAAAAGACGAACGCGGAGATCGTCTCTGATCACAACAACGCAGTAAACGGATTGAGATCCGTTTAACCTGGTTGCTGACAGATGAGAGGCGATCTCCGGTCGCTATAACAACGTTAGCACGGCGGCTAACGACGATAAACACACAGAACGCTCAACAATACAAAACGGAGCTGCACGCTATGCGTGGCTCCAAAGCAGCACAACAAATAAACACCACAGTGTTATTAAAGCTAGCCTAAATTAGCCTGCCCAGACTTAAATGCGCCTTACTGTTGGTGGTCGCTCTGGTTTTAGCGACAATATCCTCCGTTGTTTTGTAGCTCAGGGCTCCGTGCGGCTGAGCTACGTGTTTGTACCCGGCTTGGTACAGAGGGTTGCTCCTTAGCTGCAGGAAAACAGCGTCGATCCTTCCGTCTTGTGGGAAAATGCTGTGTTTACAGCGCTCCTCTGCTGTCCTCTCTTTGTCCGGTCGTCCGGCGTCTTCTGCGGCTGACGGCGACGGTGTGGATCAGGCACCTGGTCGTTCTGGGTCTCGGTTTCTGGCGGCCGAGCGACAACTCGGGTTTGGCGCAGCTGGAGAGGGCTGCGGCGGCAGCAGGAGGACCACGGAGGAAGAGGAGGCAGCACCTTAGGGCAGCAAACGCTGCAACGAGAGCCGGAGCTCACAGGGGATGAGAGCCCACAGGGAAGAGAAGCCCGAAGGGAAGAGAGTGAGCAGAGGCGTGTCTTGATGTTTATACCGAACAGTGATGTCACGGCCGGGGGCGGGACTTGATGACAGCATCCGGGGGCCCCCCTCCAATGAGGGGCCAGGATCAAACTGGATCGGATCTGACACCTAGGTGCGAGACCGCAAAGGCTCATGGGAGACTGAGTTCTTTCAGTACTCCCATTGTTCGCCAATCTCATGTGAGGTCAGGGTTCTATGAAGCTTGTACGCCTCATAGCTTTTAGGCACGACACTTCATACACTGAAATATATACAGTATGTGTTTCACAGTTACTGATATTCATGCAGTTTATATTGAGCAGGAGATTTATCCTTATTTTGTCTTTTATTATAACATCACTGCCATAAGGTTTGATCATTTGAGGTAGGATGTATTATTTTTGTAACATGTCATTTAAAATAAAACAAAGTTTCGAGTTTGCCTTCAGGTCAGTTGTTGACTACGTCCTACTTCTTTTACTCCTCAGTCTAAACAGGAAATAAGTTAACAACACTTTATTCCTAAGTTGACAAAATTTGCATCAATTTATCTCTATGTAAGAAATAGTTCATGTGGTGCAATGTGTTTAATGTATGAATAAATCTCAACATAATATTTTGAAGGTTGTGCACTCAAGTTATTTATTATTAAATTTAATCAAATTCTTAATGTTACAGGAGAATCTTTAACTACATGAGTAGATGAGGGATTAACAAGTGACTCAGTAGGCGTGCAAAGGCCCCTAGACAGTTCCTAAAAATAAATTTAGAGTAAAACCTGCTTTTGCATTAACCGGTTTAGCAATAAATCCGTAGCTGAGTTTATTAGCCTTTCCATTATTGCTCAGCATTTTCCTCTTTGTTTCCTCTTTACAGCCCAAGCATGTCTTTTTTTTTTTTTAGTAATCAGAGTTTTGTATTTCCTGATTTCTTGTTACTAAAGAGAGCAACAACAGCACAAAGAATACTGAAACAGCTGCTACCAAAACAATGAACCGGCTCTTTGGTGTCAAGCAGTGCAAGCAATGTATGGGAGCTGTCAAAAAGGCCTCTGAGAATTTTTGGATACTCGTGGACTTAAAGATCATCAGGTCACAGGTAAGTGAGCTATTGATTGGGACACTTTATAATGAAAACTAATTTTGTTTCACACATAATACCTTAAAAACATAAATACACTTGATAAAATGCATGCAGTTAGGTGCAGAGTCACTGGACAGCAGCCAGAAAAGAAGAAGAAAAGTAGAATAAACTAAGACAATGTACACTGAAAATCTTATATAAAATGTACAGCAAAATGTACTTCTTTAACTCTCCTTTAACTGGTACACTATTACACATCACATTATTGATTTTTACTGATGCATCAGTGCACAAGTAGCATTTTATTGTTGTAACTGACTGGGTTGGAGATGGTTTTAACGACTCTGTATACCGGTAATTTAGTCAAGTGGTTCCCAAACGAGGGGTCAATTTAAGATAAATTTGAGTGGTCCTGAGATGATTAATGGGGAAGGAAAGAAGAAAAGGCTCTGCTGCACAAATTTGTATTCATTTATTTTTGCCTTTCTAGTCTTTCTTTCTTTTTAGAGGATACTGGATTATCTTAAATCCACAAATTAAACAACAAATACATGGTAACTGCCCTCCAGAGCAATACATACAGTATACTACCAAAGTGAATACATGCCTGTGTAATATAACTTAAATGTCAGTAGATTCAAAATTCAAAATTGTAACACCTTACAATAATTGCATCACTTCTATGCGGAGCAGTACGGTAATTGCTCATGAGTAAAACTAAAATCCAAGTTTAGATTTACTATATTAGAAATGCAGGCCTGGTCGTAGAAACTCAATGGAACAACTGAGACTCAAATTCAAATGTTTTTTACCTTAAAGGTGTTCTGTTCAATTGAAATCAGGCGACATACTTGGCCAGATCATAGATTTTACTTTTTTCTTTCTTCTTTAGAAACTCTTGTCTGATTTTTGCAGTGTGCTTCAGGCCGTTATCATGCTGGAATATCCCTCCTCTGCTAAGCTTCTGGAGGCTGAGAGTCATCCAGTATTTTTGATATATTCACAGGCATTCGTGGTACCATCTATAAATTCCACATCGCCAGCAACTTCTGCAGCCCCGCATCATCACACTCCCACATCATTACAGTCTCTCTGTGTTTCACTGATGGGACTATGCATTCACTGTGGTAGTCCTGACTATGATCATGCCAAAAAATACTGGCCCCATCTGCGCCAAACAAATTTTACTTGGGCTCATCTGACCAAAGAATGTGCTCCTGACACTTTTTCTCATGTTCTTGAGCAAAGATTCACCTTGTAGTTTTGTTTCCGAACAGCAAGCAAGGGTATTTTTCTGGGACGCCATCCATAGAGGCTGACATTATTCACTGTCCTTCACACTGTCTGAGCTGCCACAGAAACTCATATTTCCATTGATAATCCCTTTTCCGAGTCTGAAGCATTTGCCTATCTGTTGTTCAGGGCTAGATTGCACAAACAGCACACTGTCTGTTGCGTCATTTTAGGATGAAGATCACTGCTGCTCTGAGTATTGGCACTATGGCTTGTTTTCTACTTCCTAATTACTGCTGCAACTATGTTTCAACTTGTTTTTAGTTATTCACAGATCTGCCTGTGTCCTTTTCCATCTAAGTGATGAAGTCTCACAATCTTAAAAAATAATGCAGTTATTGAGAGGTGCTTTAATTTTGAAACATTTGACATTTAAGTGGTTTTGCTCAGGAGTGCACTCCCTTCTGTTGCATACTGTGGAAGAGTTTTCTTATCCGATTTCCTTATCAGCAGGTTGACATCAATTGTCCGTCCCTTCCAAAATCACTGCACATCTCGGTTTTATGAGTTTTACGATGTGACAATGCTATTGTTAAGATTTGGTTTGGTTTAGACACAAAACAGCTTTGTTAGGTTTAGAGAAAAATCATGGATTGATAACTTTCATGGTCATGCTGACAAAAATATACACTTGATTAAAGTTGGAGAAAGATGGTTAAAAGAAATAAAAGAACACAGTGAGGAACTATGAGATGGTTTCCTCTGAAATGTTAGTATAATGTAGATGGAAATGCCTTCTCCAGAGCTCTTGAGCTGAAACTCGTGGAATGCAAGGCAACAGATGTGTATACTAGAATAAAAAGAGGGCTCACCTTTGTGAACATTGGAGAATCAGTGGACTTTGGAGGTGGCAGATGATCAAAGTTGCCAGATGTCACAGACTGTAGAGGTGCCAATCATCAAATGTGGAGCTAGTGGTGGAAGACACAGAGTGACAGGTCTAAGGATTATGTTTGTCTTTGGACTATATGTGCACACTCATGCCTTGGTGCTCACTGTTTCCCTAAAAAAAACTTTGGGAACTTAGGTGTATTTTCTGACTTTCCACCTTCTTTCCTTACCTTCCTTCTTCCCTTCCCCGAATCCTTCCTTTCTACCTCTCAATCTGGCTGTCAGGCTAATGACCCTGCTGTCTGTCCTGGCGTTTTTTTTTATAACACAAGTTATCAGCACAGACCAGGAGTATGGGTATTTTTAAACTCTCTTGCACATACACACACACACGCACGCACACACACACACACTTGCATGCATATACTCTGTTGCTATTCAGTAGACTCGCTGGGAACCTGTGCTGAGGTCCAGATTGAAAATGTGATGTGTGCTAATGCATTCAGAACAGAGGTGAGGCTGGTCCTTTCCTTTTCTGTAAGCCAACAGTGGGAACACCAGCCCCAATATGGTAAGCTAGAAAGGCGAGCACATTACAGTGGCTGAGTAATGAGAACCATGGAGCTCCAAGTCATTCCCACATTCTCTCTCTCTCTCTCTCTCTCTCACACACACACACAGGTTGGTCTGTGGGAGTGTGCGAAGCAGCGTAAGACTCCAGCAGAGTACTACCAGTGCTATGCTCTCCTGATGGTGATGCTGTGTGAAGTGCAGAGCTGTTCGACACAGACTCCAGCTGCTGCTGCCCTGTATTCAAATGGCACCACAAGACACCAGCACGCTGTTTCTTGGTTCTTATTAGACTCAGCCTCTCACTCTTTTTGTCTCTGTCTTTTTTTTCATTTTTTTTTTCAAAACCTCTCAACTTATCTACACTTGTGGCATCCCACTTATATTTTCATTCCCTCGTCTTTTCCTCTTTCCTCTACTTGTCATGTGTGCTGTGGATGTGTGACTGTTAGGTGTCAATTTGTGGCACATCACAAAACGAACACATGGTTTATAAGTATTCCTAATTATTTGCTGACTGTCTTGTAAGGGTCATCTGAGAAGCTTAGTAATTTATTTATGTCAATTGCATTTTCTTTTCTTTTTTAAATTTTGCAGTCATGCGACATCTACTTGCAGGAATCAAAGTGGGATCAGTCAGGTTGCGTGCGTATGCTTAAAAATGCATAAGCCAGTATACTGTATATGTCAGTGAGTGGGTGTTCTGTGACAGCAAACATTTTCACTGAGTGTAGCAGAGAGGCGAGAAGAGACAGTTTGCGGCTGTGTATTTTACTGCCTACTGTGTGAGGACATTTACAAAAGTAAACATTTCCTGCATGTAGAGTCACTTTATCAGGTGCACCCTCTGATCCACAGAAACTGCAAACAATGAGTCAACCATATATAGGATACGCAGGATGCACAAGAGGCCACAGTGCATTGCTGTTCATCTAAAGGTCAGAAGGAACACGGTTTATCATTTAGATGCTATGTAAATGTTGTGGCAAGGTCTACAGTATATGGTTACACACATTAAGTGAAAAAGATGGGGATGTACACATTTACAATTCTTCACAGGTGTTGAATACATTCTGAGGGCCTGCAATAAAATATTCTTGATTATTTTAAGTGCACGAAAACAATGTTCAGGTCATATTATCTTGATTAAGTTTGTGATTTGTTAATTAACAACCTTGTTATAGAAACTACCAACAGCAGGAAAGAGGACATACACCCCTCCCTCACAGTTGGTATAATTTAGATCTAGTTATGCATTTGTTAGCTAAACAAAGCAATATGTAAAGTGGAAAGGAATAAAACAAACAGAAAAAGAATTTTAGGTCTTTAACTAACAATTGTTTTCCAAGTTGATCTTTTGGCCCATAAAACATTAAAAAATGACAAATATTTATCAGTCCATAGTGATGCCTCCACATGTCTTCATGAAATATAGAAACTTATTGAATTCACACTCAAACAATCCTCCCATGGAAGACAAGCCTAAACTTTCTGGTATTTAGTGAATAAACATTTAATCCATTTATTGTTTCAGCTCTAAAAAATAAAATCGTTTTGAAATATGCAATATTTGAGTGCTAGATACTGCATACGAATAAGAATATTAGCTCTAAGTTAGCCATATTATTAGTTTTATCTTCTTGAAAATGACATAGAGGTCACATTTTATACAGTGGTAGGCACACTTTTATTTTGAAAAATGAAGTCACCGGATGCTGCACCAGCGTACTTATGCTGTTATACACCATCTTGGATTTTACGGAGCTCAAAGTAACTTAAGTGAGTTTCAAGGATCTACCTGCTGTACACCTGCCTCCTGCCACTTGAAATGAACGTGAAGTTTCCCGAGTTGTGGCTGAAAATTCAAATTACCTCCGGTGAGTCTGTATTTTCAACAGCTGTCCGACGGGACTCTATTAAACGATAATATACGTTTAATTTTTTGACAGCTGTAGAGCAGAACTAGCTAGCTAACGGCTACCAGGGCTAGCTAAGCCAGAGCATAACCCACATTTAAAACATCCGAAAACATGCGACTATAGGAGAGGAAAACTGGGGTAGCATTAAGGCTAGCTCTTACCAGGACAGTAAAGTAATTTTTTTTATTTAATTTTAAGTACTTTTGGTGCTAATTTCCTAGCAAACAAAAATAATTCGACTCTAGCTGTGGATAGTGAATTCAACTCTAGCTACAGCTTGCTAGTAAGCTGAAGCCACCAGTGTGACTTTACTGTCTGTCCATCACACAGGTGGACAATTATCAATAAAACCATCATTATCACTTGAAGAAGAAATGGCCCAAATAGGCAGCGGGGTCTATTTATGGTAAGTATCCTTGAAACATTTCTTTTTACAATGTTGTTGTGTTTATTTATGAGTATATTTACAAACAACTGCAGGATATTTTGAAACACAGACATGAAGCAGGTGTCTTGGCTGGATGTTATGTGTTATGTCATGATAAGGTGTTTTGATGCTATTAGTGATGTCTTTTTTCTCATAGGCCTTTCTCATTAAGGACATTTTAACATGTAAAAAGTGTAAATAGTAAAATTTGGGTGGTTGAATTCTGTGTAGTTGCAGTGGTTCCAGGGTATTGATCTACACCTTTTTCACAGCAGACATTTTGACTTGTCACTGTAGAAACAGCACAAGTTGTTTCAATTAGGTGCTCCTGGAAGCCATGACATAAACCAGCATGCACAAAAATAGGACCTCCAACTAAGTGGGATGATGCCATCATCAATTTACTTGTGCTTTGAAAATAGTCTTGTTTGAGATGAGCCAAACCTGTGCAGAAGTGATCACTGGCGATTGCCACACAGTTTTCTGTAGGAGTTGATCCAAACGTGCTTTGGCGTTAGGATGATATAGGAAATGATAATCTTACAAGATCAAGGTGACTGCAGCTTTTGGAGCCAGGCACCGCAGTTGCTCTCCAGTGACTGCACGGCCTCAGGGCAGGATAGGCAACGCTTGGTTCTTACCGGATCTAACAGGTGACTGATTTAGATGTTGGCTCAACAATTTGACGTTTGATAGAAACCTTTCATTTGAATCAAGTTATTCAATATATTGAAGTCATTTGAGAGAAACTGTTTGCTCAGCTGATTTATATACAAACTTGTACAATGATGATTTACATCAGAATTCATATAAACCTGTATCGCTGTATTTTAACAGGTGACCCAGTCGTAATTACAAAACTTGGAGACTGTGTACAAACTGATATACATATGTGGCTGATAACATTTTGAAAATGTGGTGTGTTTCTGGTTCTACAAAGGCTGAACTAAAGGTATTGTGAGTAGGGGTGGGAATCACAGGGTACCTCACGATACGCGATACATGGCTCATGATACCGATACTATCACACGATACTGCGATAATCGATATATTGCAAGACAATCACATGACGATACATCACGATATCTATAACTGAAAAATACAAAATGCCTGTAAACTTACCTGTACCTGTGTACTTTACTTTTGCGAGCCAGTTCTTGCATATGGCATAGTCTTTGTCCAGCTTGCTTGTTCCCTCAATGTTGCCAAAGCCGAAATGGGTCCACACTTTGGACTTAAACGTGGATGGGGGGTCTCTTACAGTAGCGTTGCTGTCCTCCATTATACCTGTACAAACTCTTCTTGGGCCGATTCATTTCCGCTCAAGTCTCCCTCATTCATGTGATAAACGCCACCGTGTGGAGTCATTAAGTAGTGACGCTGGAGAAATGGCACTGGCAGGGGAATCTGGTAGGGTTTAGAGCGCTTTATTTTTGCACCTTATTATATTAATTAAAGTATCGATATTTGGCGCCAGCGTATCGATACTCGCACGAGGAGGGATGACGATATATCGCTGTATCGATATTTTGTCCCACCCCTAGTTGTGAGTGCTGAACTTTAACATTACCTGTTGCTGCTGCTGCCTGTTCTCTTCCACTTTTCAGGTGCAGTTCATCTCACTGGGACAAATAGCGTCATCATAATGTTTTTAATAAGGCCTGTACTTGATTTTCATACTATAAGTCAAATCTGCAATGTAAAAAGCTGAGTCCTTTGTGTATGGAGTTGCACATTCTCCCTGTGTCTGCACAGGTAGTCTACATTTCACAGTCCAAACACACTTGTTTTAGCTTAGTGGCAAATGGTTGTTTGTGTAAAGGTGCCCAGTGTAATCAGGAATAGACTTCAGCCCCTGCTGCCTTTGCCCTGAAGTAGGTATAGGAAATAGATAAATAGATTTATGCTTGTTGTTTGCTGTGGCTAAATTGTAAATAGTGAGCTTGCTTGCTTTTGTGCTGCTTGTTTTTTACGTGTTCACTGCGGGACCTAGTTTGTAAGTAATTTGATTTTTCTCTTCCTTGTCATTGTCTCTGATGCATCAAAATTAGCTGAAAAATGATTTTAAAATGACAGAAATGCTTAAATAATTTAACTTCTTCTGTCACTTGCTGTGCCTGTTATAGTGCCAAAGTAGATGATTTTAATGAAGCCACCTCACAAACAGAGGAAGCTTCTGCATGTGTATTATTTCAGAGGTGAAAACTAAGACTGAAAACCTGAATACTCTGTCCATCTGTAGCTTAGTGCTATATGCATTTTAAAAGACAGGCAGCTCATAAAGAGAGGGATCCAGGGTCACCAGTACATACTAATGGTGGTGCTCCTTGGACTTGCACTTTCTCATCACATAGCCCATCTGCACAACACAGTGACTATGTGTATTTTAGACTCTGCTGCAGCCTGCATTCCTCTCTCTCGCTGTCTTTCTCGCTCCCCTGCCCTGTCTCTGTCTTACTATTTTTTCTCAGACTCGCATGTATGTGGATGTTTGAGCACAAGCTAGAGTACCTAAACTCACACATACACACAAATATGCGCACACACACACACACACACACACACATACACAGCAGGAGTGGGGCCTGCAGCTCCTGGGTGTTTTGCGGGTTGGATTCACACCGCTGCTTTCTATGACTGCACTATTGTTATTTAAATGTGGGAGGGCGATCAGCAGCAAGCATTAATGGCATCCTCAGCACTGCGGATACAGCACAAGACACACACACCTTCACACACAAAAGCATACACACATAGACTTGCACACATGCACGTGTGAGACACACACTTTCACGCAAGCCTTGTGGATGCACCTTGAGGGCCATATGAATAACAAATACCTCTGCCATCTGCAATACCACAGAGTATTTCCAACCATTTCGGCACATTAGTCAGCAGTCCTTTGACTTAGGCTCTCCACGCACTACTTGGTGTATTAGCAACGCTCTCACGCGCTACATTACACTGCGTTTAAGAGTGCAGTTAGAAGAGAAGTTTGTTTTCTAAGATTAAACTTTATGTCACTGCTGATCTGACCTTGTCCTTTTGAGTTTGATGTAGAGGGAGGTGCTTGAGTCATTTGCCGCGGCGATGTTTTGTTCTGTCAAGGCCAATCTGAGCCTAGCTGGAATACCTGTGGTGATGGTATCGTTTTAAACTGGCGAAGACCTCCCCCACCTTCCCGGGACTACCAGACCAAATGGGATTAGACAGGCACCCCTGGCCATTAACACTTGATCCTTACCTGATTTCTTTCTCCTGAGGAAACCACAGCGGAAAGAGTCGGACATGTTGCCTTTCAATTCCACATGAAATCTGTACTTAAAAATATGATTTAAATACTGTGGCAAGGGGTCTATTTAAGCCGCCAGTGTTCATATAATGTAACAAAATTAAGAAAAAAAACCTGCCAAAAGCTTGCTTGCTTTCAAAGTTTATGATGTAATAAATGTAAAATGTGTATTCTTACTGTACAACCCAATAACTGAATTTGAGGCACAGCTGTGGAGAGTTGGTATTGTTTTTTACGACACTGTCTGAAATGCTTTTTGTGCTTTAGTAGAATTATCGTCATCATGAAGACACAGTAGTGTTAAAATGTTTTCTCGTCCTCTTCATGTTTTCTGTACTTGAGCTAAGAAGCACCAGATTCAGCTGTTTTTTGCTGGAGAATGCACGGAGAACCCTGTTTTTACTGTTTGTACTTTACTAGAACTATTGTTATGATGGGATAGCAAATTAGATTCTTTGACAGAATATATCAGTTCTAAATATTTTCATTCAAGGATTTTTAAAGTAATTTATCAGGAAACTATTGAACAACTCTTAAATGATGATTTTTTTGTTTTTTGATAGCAACAGTCCAGTGACACAAGAAAGGCAAGCCATGACATACAGCAAAGGGCTTGGGCTGGACCCAAACCCAGACCGCTGTGGTAAGGACTAAGCCTTGATACGTGGCACGTGCTCTACCAGGTGCAAGAAGTAAGGCGATCTGGTAATTTTTTGTGTAGGTTCTTTACTAGGGGTGTGACAAAATATCGATACAGCGATATATCGTCGTCCCTCGTGCGATATCAGTATCGATACGCTGGCGCCAAATATGGATACTTTAATTAATATAATAAGGAGCTCTAATAAGGCATTTCGGCTTTGGCAACATTGAGGGAACAAGCAAGCTGGACAAAGACTATGCCCTATGCAAGAACTGCCTCGCAAAAGTGCACAGGCAACACCACGAACATTGTATCTTTCAGTTATATATATTGTAGCTATCGCAGAGCCGGTCAATAGTATGGGACTGTTGTGCTGCAATGCATCATGGGAGTTTGGGGTTTTATTAATGTTTTTGCACCATGAGTGAGAAGGGTAGCGGTGTTGATGGCTACCTGCCACTGTTCATGGTATTCTACTGTGGGTGCAAATAAAAGCACCCACTAAGGGGGCATAGAAGATAAAAGCTCTGGCTCAAGCGTCTTCCTTCCATGCTGCTCATTACATCATGTACAATTATGCGATCGTCATGAAATATATCGATTATCGATGTATCGCGATAGTATCAATATTGTAAGCCATGTATCGATATTGTATCATGAGGTACCCTGTGATTCCCACCCCTATTCTTTTTTTTTTTTTAAGATTTATTTTTTGGCTTTTCACCTTTAATTGATAGGACAGTGGATAGAGTCGGAAACGGGAGAGAGCGGGGAAGGACATGCGGTAAATGCCCGAGGTCGGACTCGAACCCGGGTCAGCCGCTACGTCTCTGCATGTGGGTCATGCGACACAACCATTAGGCTGTCGGGGCGCCCTCCCACCCCTATTCTTTACAGGGGAATTTATCTTATCAGTGTCCTCACTATGCTGAGCTCACATAATAGTGTAAACTTTTGCATGCGCCTCCTATTGTGTACGTTTTGCACCAGTTCTGTCCTGATGTCTGGTTTGTGGAGCCGCATTGCACTAAAAGTTCAATGTTGTAGAACTTGTGCAGTTGGCCAAGTGATTTAACTAGTGCAGTGTTGTAGCATGCATTTATTTTGCCTGGTTTTAAGAACAAACCAAGAGAGTTTATATGACTTGAAATAGTTAGAAACTAGGGCTACAGCAAACAACGACTTTGATGGTTTTATAATTTAAATTTAAAGGAATAAATGACTGTTCAGATTATGAATCACACAATTACTCAGTGGCTCTTAGCTCTTAGTTTATGAATTTAGCATGAGATTGATTTAGGCTTGTGCTCATCAACAATAAAACAGTAAGATCTGCAGTATTTTTGTAATATACTGTCTACTGGAACATGTATGCAAAGTGCTCTCATGTGCACCCTGACTGACAAGCACCCAGAGAAGACTGGTAAAGAGACAGGCGGGACTGGCAAAACCTTTATGTATGTTTTGAGGGTCTGATGGCCAGTGCACTCTTTTTTGGAAGTGTCTTTTGTGTCATGTTGTATGGGGGATGAGGTGCTCACCAGCTGTGCTTTGTCAACCCAAGTCTGGAGTAATATTGTTGACCTGGTAGAACCACAAATATTCGATTTTGCTGGTTGGTGACCTTTCCAACTATTACATCTGTTTACAACCGAGCCACCCTGTTCTAACTTTAGTCTTAATGCCTGGGTCTGGCGTGGGTTCAAATTCAGCCCGGCCTTGCAATACATCGGTAGACACCCTAGTTACCAGATTGTCTCAGGAGGAACTGAAAAACCTTGCTGGGAAGAGGGACGTCTATAATGCCCTGCATAGCCTGCTGCCACCATGACCATGACTCCTGATAAGTGGAAGAACATAGGTGGATGGATGGGTATAATCCCTGGTTATGATTTTTGGTTTATCAAGTCTTCCTGCAGTTCTCCTGTGCTGAAATCAGTGGTGAACTTTCTCCCTGACTGTGACAAAGTGGTCAATACTTTTATATATTCACATTGGGCAGTGACTCGCATCGAGTAGCGACACACTTCACTTCAGTAAGCAGTACATGTCAAAGCAGTCTGAGTCCGTGCAAGACCTGCACATGATGACATGACCAACTAACCGTAAGTTAAAGTTGTTGGCAACTAGGGCTGCAACTAATGGTTATTTTAATAGTCGATTAATCTGTTGATTACTTTTTCGATGAATCGGATAAAAAACAAAGCACATTTTTTCTTTATAATTTATTAAAAAAACAACAATAATGTTTTACAATACGGCAGTTCCAGCTTTATACAACATAACATAAAAACATAAAAATAAAATAAATAATGAACAAGTATGAAAATAAATTAAGAGGAGCTCTCTGTGTGCATGAATAATTTAAAAAGTGACTGAACCGCACAATTTAAACTTCAAGTCCTCCTGTGTACTCTCCTCATTCTACATGAACTTTGCATTGCAATGCAGAAAGGTTAGCATGTCCACATGCTCCTGGCCAAGACTAGCTCTCTTCTTGGAAACTGTGTTGCCTGCCACAGAGAACAGTCGCTCGGACGGTGTTCTAATGCCGTCTTTTTCTTGTGTTTTCGTGAAGTTTTCCCACTTTGAAGGACTTTGATGGTGATTTTTTTTTTCTGTGGATTTCTCCGCCGCCTCTGCCATGGTGGTTTGTTTTTATTCTGCAGTCAACGTGGTCAGGGCGCATGTCTGAGTGAAGACAACGAATCGCGACCCAACGAATTGATTACCGAATTAGTTCCCAACTCTTTTAAGAATCGATTTGAATCGATTTGAATCGGTTCAATCGATTTGTTGTTGCAGCCCTATTGGCAACAGATTTAGTCATCAATTTTAATCTACTTTTTTGATTGTTGCGTCCTATTTGAAACTAAAATAAATAATAAATAATATGTTAACAAACTCCCCTCCTCTAGTAATTTCACAAGCAAAGTGGCATGCACAGTGCAAGAGTGTTGTTTTTCCATGAGAAGGTGAACATGTTTTGGGGGGCTATACTTTGCCCTTTGCTTCAGTTCTTGCTAAAGGATGGCGATATCACTTTAGAAGTGGTGAAATACTTCACATCTAACAGTGTTAGATCAGATCATCGTTGTTTTGATAGACTATGTTATTCATTCTATCCTCCAAAGAGATAATTAAATAATTAATATTAAACACATCTTGGTAAATGAGAAGATAATGTAACTTGGGGGGGTTTCAGAACATATTTAAATATTCCTCTTCATTGAGATTTAGGCTATTCTTCATTTCCACATCTTACCATGAATTGTGCCTTTCATTTCTGCCTAATTAAATAAACGCTGTTAATTAGCTTCTCAGAGTAATCTGTTAACTAACTAAATTTCTGAAAAACAAAGAGTCAGTATTAAAAAACAACAACAGAGTCATCAGAAACCAGTTCTTGTGAAAGGGATACTGAGTTTGCGCACACAAGCATCACTTAAGTCTAGTTATTTTTGGAGATTTGTGTTGTTGTTTATGTGTGTTGTTTAAATGCAAGCATTTTGCAGGAGCAAGCTTGAATATGTGTTTCGGTGTTTTGTGTGTGTGCAGGAGTGCATTTGTGTGAGTCCGAGTGTGTGTTGCAGAGTGTTGTCAGAAGTGATCCTATTTTCATTACTCACTGGCTCAAAGAAGGAGGTGAGGCCCTGGCTTGCAGCAGTGATAAATGCATTACCCCAATAAACCCTGTCTCCACTGAGGTGCTGAATGCTGACACACACACACACACACACACACACACACACACACACACACACACACACACACACGGGAACGCAGAGAAAGGAGGTGGTGACAGAGAAAGAGGGATGTATAGATAGAGGGAGTAAAGAGACAATCAGATAGGAAGAGAGAGACAGTGACAGGTAAGAGGAGATGAGAAAGAGGAGATGGAGGAAGAGAAAGGGGGGAAAAAAACAACTGAGATCGGAATACAGGGAAAAGTGACAGGTGCCGAGGAAAAGAGAGCGACAGGAAATGGAGGAGGTGGAGGAAAGGATGCAGACATTGGAGAGAGGGTGGAGGAGGTGGTGGTGGGTGCAGTGAGACAGAAGGTTAGGGGTAGAGGGGTGCTAATGGCTGTATGCAGAGCAGGACTGTGGGGCATGTGAGGGCTTGTGGGGGCACAGGAGTGGATGGGTATGTGGGTGGATGGATGGAGGGACAGTATAGATGGAGCGATGGGAGGGAGGTGAGGGATCAGTGGTGTCCAGCTGGCCTCCTCCATGCCCCCTCATTAGAGCAGCCCAAGTCGGTTGCGAATAGTAATCCTAGAGGAGATGGGGGGAGAAGATGTACATAATGTGTGTGGGGTGTGTAATTTAACCCCTTAACATACACTGTTCTCCTTTACCCTTTGTCAGAATAACCCCTATTCCTGTATGACCTGATCTAAGTTTTGATTACATAGAAATATTCAAACATAACATTTTTTTTATTAACGTGCCATCAAATGGAAATATTCTAAATCTCTTTTACCATCTTACAGCCCAATATATTTGGTATCTTGAGAAACTCGAGCATCCACACTAGAGTTTAAAACTTACTTTTTTAAATTTTTGTTTGTGGGTTTGAACAAGGTTAGGATGCACAGCATGAGTTTGAAATGATCGACACACTTGTTGTGAAAGGAGTCGGAACACCTAACTGTGTGTCTATGATACTATGCATGTCTCCGCTTGTGTAATCAATGTAAGGTGACTGTAACAGTGAATGTGTGTGTAAGTTTATGTAAGTTAGTGTAAATGTAACTACTAAAACGTCTGTGTCTGTGCTATTGAACGTGTGTGTGTGTGTGTGTTTCCCATTGCATGTATATAAATGAGATGTGTGATAAGAGATACTGTGTGTGTGTGCTTACGTATGCGTGTCTGACTGAAAATGCTTGTGTGGGCATATTATAAGATGAATGTATGGGTATATACAGTGTGGTTAAAATGTGTGTGTGTGTGTGTGTGTGTTTAGTACCAGAGTGTGTGCATAATGATGTAGGTGTGTGTCTGTGTGTGAATAGCATTTGTGTGCATGTGTATAAGGCATGATAATATTAAGATCTGGGCTTGTGTATATGCAGTGTGTTTTCATGAATATATGTGAATGACTGTGTGTGTGTGTGTGTGTGTGTGCGCGCTCTAACTCCTAATCACCAACTCCCTAACTCTCTCACTTGCTCTCCCTCTCGCTCTCTTCTTTGCCTCCCAGCCCACCACCTCTGGTAATGAGGTGAAGGTAGGAGCGGATCAGAACCCTTAGCGGAGTGGACCGGCCCCGTCCTCAGTCGCAACTACATGCGGGTCAGGCCTCCCTCATTAGCCGCCATCACAGTGACATCACAGGTGAAAGCAGCAGTGTGCAAATTGAAAACACCAAGTTCACCAAATCAAATCAGAACCTCAGCAAAGACCTGCTGAGTCTAAGCTTTAAAAAAAAAAACAGAAACGATTAAGCAGGTCTTTTTAATTTCTTTTCGGGATTCTTAAGGAATTAGAGGAGTGTGTGAAGGCGGGGGATCAGATGGGGAAAAATGAGAGTCTAAGAGGGGTGGAGGGCAGAATACAATTAAAAGGGAGAGCAGAGAGTCAAGGGGACTGACCTGGTGAGGGGAGAGGAGGGGAGAGGGGGCAGTTCTGGCTGCACGTGCTCCACATAATGAAAGGTTGAACTTTTTGTGGCCAGGGTGGCATACCAAATCAACTCACCCTGGGAGTGTTGAGAGAGAATGAGTGGGGGAACGAGGTGAGAGAGCGCAGACTGCAGCATGAGAGAGGGAAGAAGGAGAAATGGAAACATCAGGTGACCCGATTGAAAGAGGCAAAGGCGAAGGAGAGGCAGAGACTTTAACGAGGGACAAGGGAGGCAGAGAGGGACTGAACATGGGAGGGACAGAAGGATGCAGACTGACTTACTGAATGAGTGGAGAGGAGGAGTATGGAGAAGGAAAGGAGGGAGAGACAGAGAGAGTGAGAGGCCCCCGCTACGTGGCTGCCATGGGGGCCTGAGTGACAGAAATTAATAATTAGTGACAATGATTGACAGCGCTCCCTCCATCTGCGGCTCTCCGCCGCCTCGCAACGCCTGCCTCCGCCAGCGACCGCGGGCACAATGAGCTCCAGAGGGATTGTGGGAGACGCACTTGATTGACAACTGCCTCCTGGAGAGACAAGGGGGATGGAGGGGTGGGCTGAGGCAGAGGAGAGAAAGGAAAGAGTGAAAGAGAGGAGGGGTAGTGTATGAGAGGGAGGGATGGAGGGGAGAGGTGGGTGACAGGGGGCAAAGGGGGAAAGAACAAGAAAGGGGAGCTGGGAGTTTAGGAAGATGGTCAGGGGCCCCCCCTCCCTCCTCCTCCTTCAGAGATTGAGGAAGGAATTGCTGCTATCAGCTCCTCTCTGTCTTCTCTTCCATTACCATCCCCACTTTCACCATCACACCTTGGGTTGCTCATCTTGCCATTCCCACCTCCACCAGCGCCTCACACCGCTCCACACCAGTGTATAGCACCATTATGCAAAAGTGACAAATTTACCACAGAAGGAAGGAAAGGGATAAATAAAGAGGAGAAAATGAGAAAGGGGGTTGAGGCCTCTTGTTTCTGCGGTGAGGGGGAATAGCCTGTAAATAGTCATCAGCAGGGAATTTGTCACTCTCTCCGCCTCTGTCCTGTCTCTCTTTTCTTCTCTCCATCCTTCTCCACCCTGCCATCACTTCTGCTAGCCATCCCTGCTGTCTTTTGCTTTACTGTCAGCAGTGACACCATGAAGTGTCTTGGGTTTGCTATACGTCTTGTCTTTTTCTAAAAGTGGAAATGCATCTGTGAAGAAGTGAAACCTTGTATGACAATGCACAAGCTGTATGACATGAAGTCACACAAATGTCCTTTCTCTGAATCGCTTTTTTCTCTGACATTTTATTTTCTTGTTTTATCTGTGCTCCTTCTACTCCTCCCTCACTTTTGTCTTCTCTCTCTGCCCTTCCATTCTGCTTTCTTACATTTGATTCTCTTTTGATCCCCTTTTTCATCTGCTCCCCTCTGGTGCACCCCTCTCTTCATCCTTTTCCCTTCCATGCCAGGCCCATTTCAGCCTGCCGTGACATGGCCTGAGCTAATGTGCTCCAGTAGGGCTTAAGCGCTGCACAGGTCTCCAAGGCTTACTGGTACACACTGTAACAAAGTACACTATTTACTTCAGGGCCACACAGAGAATAGGCTTGCACAGAACACAGCAAAATCCAGTGGGAATCAGTTTCACATCACAACACATTATTGATTTTTTTCTCCCCCAAAACAGACATGTTTTTCATTGTTGCCTGAACCTCGCTTCCTATCTCTCTGTCCCTTACCGAGGTGGGGAGGGAGCTCAGGATTAAGGTCATGCCCTCAAGGTAAACACTGTAATGTGTCTTATTTTTCCACTAAAACTATCTGTTTTGCTGGTTAATGGTTGTATCAGCTGTTACGGAGCCCATCACTTGTTGGCACTTTTTTCTTATATGTAGCAGCTTTAATTATTTTCCTTCAAGTGCTGCAGGGTTAATTTAAGTGTTATTGGTTTGGGTCATGGAATTTATTGCTGAGTGACAAAATTAACCCAAAAATACAGTGAAAATACAGAGAAACCAGAGCTGGTGGGTGCTGCTAAATTAAAGAACCAAGTAAAACCAAACAAAGGCTAATGAATTTATAAGAAACTTGCTAAACAAAATAACCAAACTGAACTCCCTAGCCAAACGTAAACACAATAGCAACACCCACCACAAACAAAAGTAGCAAACGAGTGCTAAGTGTAACTAAACAAAAGTGCCTCAAGACACACATTACAGAAAATATACACCAGACACGGGTAACTCCTAACCGAGTTAAACAGCTGCTAACAGAAGTTAGATTTACACCAAACACACAGACAACAAGAGGCACCAAGGCGAGCTGCTCACATGAAATCACAGCCGCCCGGACTGTGAATTGAGCTGTGGATTTAAACCCCAGGTGTGGCAATTGCTGCAGTTTGATTGGATGAAGGTGGAGGGAATTGGGTGGCGGCCCAATCAGGCATGGCAGGATGTGGGAAGAGGAACGAGGGCTTCAGAGCAGGTCATCTCCAGGCCAATCATCCTTGACTGAGGACAGGTGGGCTCTCAGCCAGGCATATACGAAAGAGGCCAGAAGGGATCCACCACATAATTAAAACACAGGCCACCAGGGGCCGTAACAGACTATAATGTGAGAAAAATGTAAAACAAAAAAAAAAAAAAATTTAAGAAAAAAAGACATCATAACTTCCTGATGACTTGTTGATGTCCCCAGATTACTTTTTTGTCCAGTGAAAAGTGTCATTTAGTCACCATGTGTCTTGCTTGTTATATTACTTTAACAAGTTGACGTTCAAGTTGACCTATCTGTTAAGGGAAAGTAACTATGATGTAATTTAGCCAAAAACTTTGGGAGCTTTCTTATTAAGTAACTGTTGGTGGCTTAGGTCCACATTTTTAATTTGTTTTCAGTGTGCATTCAACGGTTAAGAAACTTCTACTTATATGCACTGTTACTGAAAACAAGCAAGTGTTCCTAGTTAATTTGGTTTAGTTGAAACATTTGTTGAATGCAAGTAAATGTCCTTGGAAGGCCCACATCATTTTCTTACTGTCCATTGCCCAGCTGAGGCGTGTAACTTTGCTGCAACCCTTTACTCTTTACGCACACACACACATGCACACACACACACTAAACAGACGGCACAGAACACGTGGAGTTGACAGCTGGTAACTGCAGGGCCCAGCAGGTGCAGTGTGTGTATGTGCGTGAGTGTGTGGTCGGCCCCAGAGGGCCCCTGACTCATGGCCAGAGATGCAGGCAGAGGTGTGGGTGTATGTA
>OMNN01082873.1:0-38666 GCA_900302755.1 Chromis chromis | reverse complement strand
TGTGTGTGTGTGTGTGTGTGTGTGTGTGTATGGGTGTGTGTGTGTGTGTGTGTGTGTGTGTGTGTGTGTGTGTGTGTGTGTGCTCTCTAACCCTTCCTCAAACCCTTCACTCAACAGCATCATGGACATTGCTGTGGAGAACCAAAGATCATGGAAACCAAGAGCTCAATGACATCATTTTACAAGACCTGACAGCGCTTTGATGAGTAAACCTGGGCGGCTGAGAATTAGCAAAAGACAGCGTTGACTAATTCCTTCGCATTCCTCCTGTGGGTGCACGGCGGCCACCTGAGCATGTCACCTCAAAGGAGAAAATAAACCTTGAGATTTCTTTACTGGTCCTCAGATTTTGTGCAGCAATTGTGTCCTTTTGATATTTTTATGGTTTATAGAGTTGTTTTTGGCCCTAATACTGTGTGATTTTCATTTCAAATAATAAGCTGTACTAGTGTGGTATGGAAGAGCATCAAAATGGGGAATGCTGAATGCCATTGAGGCGCAACAAATTTCTCAGTAGAGCAGCCATATTTCAAACCATTCTTAACAGGTTCTGGATGCCAAACCTAATCTAAGAAAGATACTGAAACAATAGAATTTGTTTTATAAAGGTTGATGTGGAAACTTCTTTTCTTTTTTAACTTGCACGCTGCTTTTTGTGTCAAAAAGTATTAAATAATTGTTCCTGTTGATCACGGTAGACAATTCTGGGATCATTTGTGTATGAGGATTATTTACACCAGAAATTAAGAAATAAAATCGATGTTGTGTTTGAAGTATTACAGTAGATTTCAGTGGCTGGTATTCATCTGGGTTAAATTCATACAAAATGCCTAGATCTTAGTGAAACAACAAACTGAGCAACTGTGAAAGTCTGTAAAATAATAGACTTAAAAATCTTAATAATAGCCTCCGTATTTAAATTGCAAATTAAGTATACATTATACATAATCAGGCATAACATTATGACCACCTGCCTAATAATGTGTTGATCCCCCTTATGTGGTCAAAAATGCTCTGAACCATTGGGCATGGACAAGAGGACCTCTCAGGGTGTCCTATGGGGTCTGGCACCGGGACGTTGGCAGTGGATCCTTTGGGTACTCTGTCAATCAAACTTGTTCCACTGTATCCTGTTGATGCTTGATCAGAATGGGGTCTAGGAAGTTTGGAGGTCGAATCAACATTTTGGGTGATTGTCATGTTCCTCAAGATGTTCCTGATTGTTTGATGTTTTTGCCATATGGTGGGGTGCATTTTCCTGCGGGGTGTAGGCCAGTGACATTTGGGATTTCCATTTGCATGAGGGAGTGTGCTTGTTCTGGGACAATGTTTATTTGAGTGTCTCAGTCTCATCAACACGGATGCCAAAATCCAAGGTTTTCCAGCAGAACACCACATAGTACCAATATGATCAATGTTATTCACTTCACCTGTCAGTGGTCATAATCCATCGGTGATCGGTGTCTATTCATTAATAATACATTACATATTAATAATTATATAGAAACAGTGTGTGCAATGTAAATAATTAGCACATAAGGACACATACATTAGTGTTACGGTGTTCATATATTGTTCATGTGTCAGGTATTTCCCACTATATTTGCTATATTTTAAATACTCCAGTTCCCATTGCTGCCTGTATGCTTCATCGGGCTGTTAGCAGTGATAAAGACAGAGTATCACTCAGCCCTCTCATCTTGAGTTCATCATCTTCTAATGCTTTGAATAAATCCAGAGCCATGAGGAACGTGGGACTCCATTTTGTAAGTTATTCAGTTAACTAATGAGAAACGTTGTCTTGTTAATGACTGATCGAGGATCATCATTAAAGCAGAATTTAACAGTCACGTTACTCCGTCTCCACCCGTTCCCCTGATCATTATATGCCAAGTGGCACAGTCATTGTGTTACAGTGGCTTCCAAAGTGTTTCATCAAGAGTTTTCAATCGAAGCAAGATCAAATCGGAGCGCTGTGATTGATGTCATGGTGCAGAGAACAATCAAGGATCCCTGATTTGTAACAAACCTCAGTAAAGCAGTTTTAAAGTGTGCTTAATGATGTATACCCCTTTTGTTTTGCATATTTATTTGATATTCATGAAGTGTCCAAGCACACTGACTTGACATGCGTCTCCATGGTGATAAATTATTGAGAGATCTTTTCAGCGAGGCAGTTGAAAAGCAACTCCATTAATAATGAACAAGTCTGTGTACTCTTATAATTGTGTTATTTTCCCTGGAAAGTTGTGTGCACTGGCTTTCAATCTCGCTTTTGTTGGGTGGCTTTGATATGTGGACGCTGGCCAGCATTTAGGAGCATGTTCTTTAAATGGGGCCGTTTGGTGTAACTTTCAGACATGATGGGGATTTATCAAGTTGCTCTTGTTGTTGTTTAGCACAGCGATTGCACAAACTAACACACATTGCTTGAACAGATTTGGTTTGTTTGTCAGTGGCATGTTGGCCCCTGTTACTCTTTTTTGGGGGATGTGCTTATATTCCAAACAAAGGATGGAAAATTCTGTCTTGTTTCTGTTCTAAAATTCTGATCTTTTCTTCCCAATGAGATTACCCCCTTGGATCATATGCCAACCCTTGCCCTATTGTGGGGGTAAGCCCTAATGTTAAACCCTTGGAATAATTCTGTTGCTGAGACTTTGGATCACAAAGCACCACCACAGCCATGGAATACCGGTAGTTTCATCAGTTAGAAGTGTATGGGCCTGTTTTCAACGGGGTAGCTCCAGTGCTGGTTCTGTGAGAGGATTGGAGAGGACATGTGTAATATGTGTGAAAGGATGTCCTGTTGAGTGAGAGCCAGCCTCATCTGTGCCAGCTCCCTACCTCTCTGCCTCCCCTCCCAACCCTCTCTCAGTTTCTGCCACTCCTCTTTCTCTCATTTTCCCTCTTTTTTTTGTCTCTATAATATCTTCCATTTCATTTTTTTTCACACAGAAGAAGAAGAAGCAACTAAAATACACACTTTGTGCCCGATGTCTCACTCATGAGCAAACACACACCCACACAATCTTTCTCCGTCTTTCTCTCTTTACCATCTTTTTTTTCTCTTTTCTCTTCTCTCATCCTCAGTCAATTATACAGATGTCTAATGTTTTCTCCCTGCTGTAGGGAGCGGACAGAGCATCTATCATCCTCGGGGGGGACGGTGGTGATGGTGGGGGGGCGTGAGCCCCATGCTTTGCTCTGCAGCAGAACGCTCATTCCTCTGGGCTGGAAGGACGCCAGTCGACTGGGGATCAAACCTTGGCCCTCGGCCCGGCAGTAGGTTTCTACAGCTCCCTCCCTTCACCACCAGATCTGGGCCACTTCCATGTGGGCCAGCAGCAGGCAGCTTTTTTGCTGGTATCTAATCTGTTGTTTGTTCTTGCGAATGTGCTGTAGATGAGCAGAGAAGGATGTTGTGGAGGAAATAGAGATGAGAAACATGACGGTATCAGAGATACCAACAGAACCTCTGTGGCCTAAAGGTGAAGTTTGCCAATCAGATTTCTTGGGATTGAATCAGTGACATAAGACAGAGAAGGCACTAAGCGCTGTGGGGATATGCACCCTCCGTCAGGACATGATACTAAAATATTTTAACACGTTTCTTTTAACCAGTCAGTATTTTCTTTCTATACATATATACCAGCAAAACAGGATGGAGAGATGCAGTAACTATCCCCATTTCCCCACTGCAAACATGCTGAGATAGAGGAAACGGTGGGGTGAGTTTAGGCCAGCTAACAAGAGACTCGGAAGCTTTTTTTTTTTTCAAACAAGGTCCAATTTCTTTGCTGAAAACCAGAAATACAGCAAACAAGCAAAGTGTGAATAAAAAGAATCTCACCTCATCAAGGTCCCAGCCAAGTCACAGGATGTAAGAGAGGTAAGGGTGAGTTCATAATCAAAACAGACTCAATATTTCATCACTTTGCAGATCCATTTCTGCCTGGCCAATTTTGCTGACGAGAAACTCAAGCATTCAGAGTTTTTGAGGATAACGTTCAGAAAACGAGATTCATTGAGTCAAAACACTGATGGCCTCTTGGGGTCTGTGATGCTTTAAGAGTGTTTTTATATTGTACAACCTGCCTGGATTCCAATACACTGGACGAAAAAAACTCATTAACTAATAAATAATGCATCGTGAAAACTTTGAGGGCCGCATTAACTGTCAAAACACATTATGCTCACATCCACCAGCGAAATTGCTAAACACTGTATATCATGTAAAACATCCATAGAGCAAATTCAACTTGTTTCAGAGCAACAAAACTGCATAAGAGCCAACAATATATTGCCTGCTATCTCCGTACACTATAACTCTGATATACTGAGTAGTCCACATCCAAAAGGTCAAGGGTTAACAAGTGAAACTGGATGCTTCGCCTGTGTCTGTGTGGGTGAATATAGGAGTGTGTAATCAATACACACAGACAGTTACCATGGCCTGTTGGAAATATTCCTGCCTTAGGGTGAGTAAGAAAGCAAAACTACAGAGTGTGAAGGTGGGAAGGGGTTTGTGTGGTTGATAGTGATATGTGATAGTGGTGCTTGTGTTGAGAAAGAGGGGGCTGGAGGTTTATACAACCCTGAAATGAGAGTGAAATAATGATCCTGGCATCCCTGCAGTTCAGGTACACCATAACCTCTGCCTACATGTACTCAGCCGGTGTTTGTGTGCTCACAGGCGCTGCAACAACACTGAAAGTGCAGGGGGAAATGGCAATTCCCAGCTGTCAGCCTGACCCGCAGGTTAGCCGCTGTACTTCTGCCTGACCGGCTGTAAAATTAGGAGCAAACAAGGTGCTTTTTAAAAACAAGGGCTAGCATCCAAAGTCGTGTCTCTCTGGGGTGAATAATTCATATTAAAAACATCACTCACAAAAGCACTAAAAATATGCCCAGGGCTCTGAAGACCCAATGATGTGCCAAGCTGAGGAAGGCTTGTATAAAATGCACACGTCGTAATACAGGGATCCTCTCACTTGGATGTGTGTTTAGTATAAGTAGCTCATGAAAAAAGAGATCCTTCCTGCAGCTAAAAACCAATCCTCCTGTTCTCGAAAAATAAGTGCACATGGTAATGGATGTGAATTTCCCCCTGTGTTGTATTTTTATTTTTAATCATTTCGGGATGGGATATACTCTTGATATATACCTAACTGAAGCGGGTCACTGAGCTTGGAGTGACTCTATTACTCAGCGAGTCACACTAAAGTTTGCTACAGCGCGCCTTTCAATCTCATTTTAAACAGATGCCACGGGCTTTGCACTGCACCCAAGAAAATAAAGCAGCTCTTATTTTCCCTCTGAAGAACATACTCAGAGTAATAGTAAACAGAGGGAAAATGTTGATCTCACAACAATCCCTCTTTGTGTGTAATACAGCTTTACTACTTGAAAATGGATGAGGTTTGAATCAGCAAAATGCTCATAGAACAATTGCAGTAAGATAAAGAGGCTTTGGTGAGTCCAAATATGAATCATGCATAAAGACAGAAAATAGACTTCCACCATTCATTCTAGTTAGAGGACATGAGTTAGTGTTATACTTTACAAAATGCTATATGTAGCTATCAGTGCACCAGTAAAATAGGTCAATAGATTGTGTGTGTGTCTAATCTTTGATCAGATGGTGTTCTCATCCAGGGCTATTAATGTGCTGATCCACTAATTGGGAGAGCTTGCTCTCTTAATGCAATGGCCTTCTAAATGTGTCCGTCCCAGTAATTTAATAATGGCCATTTCATGCTACTCTGACTTTTCAAACAGCTTGCTCGGGGCAGCTACAGGGACTGGTTATTGATTGAAACTCCTAGGCTGCCTGGGCTTGGCTGTGGGTGAGAGAGACTGATCAGCCTGCTTCCCAGAGTCCAGATGCAACCACAGTCCAACCCCCTCCACACACACACATGTCTCCACATGCTGCTCATAAACACACAAACATGGAACATTGACTCACAAACGACAAGCGCATACTCACACATAAATTTGCAGATTCCGCTGAGATCCCTCTGCACCAGGCTTGATCAGTGGAGCACAGATGAGAGTGTTAAATGGAAAGGAAAATGTCACAGGACTCTGAAAATGAAGACGTGGGACTTCTTCAGCAGCTCTCTTATTCTCCTACCTTTGTGTGCAGGTCTATGTTTAGTCACTAGGGCCTGGTGCCTGTGTCTGAGGAGTAATGAGGGGGGCGAGGAGGAGAGATAAGAAGAAGAGTGATGGGGGTCAGGCTGCAGCATCGCTGGCAGCCCTCACGGACCTCACGCACCACCCTCTCCCCCCCTCTGACAGGCTGTCCAGGACACCGTTTGTTTGCACAAGGTGATAAATAATTTGGCCTGTGCTGACATGGATTAATGTAGCCCTTAGCCCCCTTTTCCTCCCTCTACGTTCGCTCTTACAAATGTTTTGCCCCTCGAATTGGCTCTCCATTAATGGCCAAAATGCATGAAATTCTTATCAGCTTTCAAGCCCGGGGACCAAGAAATGACCCTTCTGCTGCAGAGAGGCTATCCCGGGATTTAAGGATGCTTTAATATATTTAGAGCAGTGATTCGGACATGCTCCCAGAGGCATTTACAAGAATTCGAACAGAGTTTTGCAGCTCCCAGTGTGCACTTTGAAATTATTTCTATTCCAATTAGGAACACTTGGAATACTTAATTTAGACTTTTTTTCAGCAACAGTGGAAATAATTGAAATCTAAAAAATAATAATGAACAAGGGGAAAAAAAACAATACTCCATTAGAAACCCACAAACGGAATAATGATAAGCATAAGCTGTGGGACTTTATAGTAAAACAGCAAATTGTACATTATATCCATAATATGCATGTGGACCAATGTTCCAATCTATCCCTATGACCATACCTCAATATTAGATTATGATTAAACTAAACCACTAATGAAAGTAACCAGGTGACACTGGGGCTGAGGGTTGTGTTGTGAATGCTACTCACACTCATTTGAAACGACTGAAGTGTGCTCTCAAAGCCATAATACATTCTCCCGTGAAAAGAAATGTGCCTCATTTGGCCTCAATTGTGGAAAGTTCTTGCTTACTTTGGGCCAACAACAAAAAAAAGAAATGACAACAGCTTCACACCATAAAAGACCAACACGCTCATCTTCTGAGCAAACTATCTTCCACGACTCAGCAAATTAAAAGGTGTTTTCTTGTCTTCTCTCCACTTTTTGTCTTCACAGGGGTGCTTCTTTTCAAACTACATTATTAGAGGCTCTTTAAAATATCTAAGATGTTTCTTGTTTCAATAATTAAACAGTGTACAGCTAAGGGCTCTCGTTATAACTCTTAATGTGCATGCCCTATGGCCTTTATCTTTGATCTTTCATGCGGCTCAGTGTGCTTTTGCATAATTTTAACTATAACGAGAAACACTTGAGCTGCCATATCCTTCCTCCCTCTTTCTCTCTCTCTTTCTCTGTTTTGCTCTTTCCTACACAAACGGGAATGTTTCACTGTTCAGCTGTTGCAGATGTGAGATGCGGTGAGCTCATGTATGATGCACAATAATGGGCTGAAACACTTACTCTGCATGTACAAAAATGGTCGTATTTGCATACTTGAGTGGTAGGGATGCGCTGATACCACTTTTTTTTCAAGTACATACATTTGGGTACTTGCCAATACTGAGCAGTGATGTGAGTGCTTAATCGTAATGCGGTATTTCGACCATAAAACTTACAATTACAGAAAAGTGTATTGACTCTGAAGACTGCACCTGCCATAGCTTGACTAGTGTGCAAGCATTGAAACTGCTCGGCTTGTTGTGCAACTCTCCGCAGAGAGAAATCCACATCAGTCCACTGCACGATTAATCTGATGGGAGATGGGAAAAACTGCTGCCCCAAGTGTCATCGGTGAAGCTGAAGACCCGACACGGCTGGGCTTTTTTCACAAAGTCACGCACCTTTCGCTAAGGCAGCTTCTGTGATGCGGTGATGACTGGGAATCTCATACTTTGGCTCCAGCAGCCCAAGAAGGCAACAAAATCCCAGATGATCAACGACCAACAACAGCTGGTCTTCAAGTACTTGGTACTGTGTAAGATCACTGGTCATTTTTTTCTACCCACAGGTTCTCTCTGGACATTTTTTCATGCTTCTCCACAGATTAGTTGGTTGTTTGCTGTCCTCTGCTGCTAACATTAGTAAAACGCCTTGAACACACGGTATTTTATCAATTTGCTTGTGTTACGTGAACTTTTTTGCAAAGATGAGCATGCAGTCTGCCTTACTTTTGTCATTGTTGGTTATTTTAAAATATCTTCAAAACATGGACATTTCTTTTAGTCTACCTAACTGCCCAACCAGTTTGAGCTTAACTAATGTAAAGCAATGTTGTGTCTGATGTTTGCGACAAGTATTTTCTGTGAGTGGGAAAATGTCTAGGTTTACTGAGGAAACTTGTGTCTTTAAGGACAGTGGAGCTCTGTGTGCTTGTGTGTTTTCTTGGGGGTTCTAGCTCAAGCAATGAAACATTCTCTTCCACCAGCCCACATTTGTCACATACAATCAGTTTCTTTAGGATAAGAGTTCATGCTCAAAGACTAAGGGCAACATGCATAAAACTGTGTGCATGCAGCATGTAAAAGAGAGCCACTGTGGTGCACATGTATGCAAGCTTGACTTTTACCCCAACAGACCTGACAACTTTGCACTGATAAGACCTTAATCAAGTGTTTGCATGTAAATACTTGGTTTTCTCCTATCTCCAGTCATGGCAGTGATAAGCAAGAAAAGGAGTCTTGCATATGTCTGTGTCATATTGGTAACCTTGCCCAACAGTGGCAGAATAATGGTTGGTATGCATGACCATGACACAGAGCTTTTTATATCACCAGTTGTGTCTTTAATGCATTACAGTAATTCATTACAAATGCACCTGTAAGCTATCTCCAATGATCATATCAACTTTCAGAGAAAGGGGTAATCATAAATGACTTTGTAGCTGTTATATACAGTGCTTATAAAAGATGGATGGATGGATGGATGGATGGACGGACGGACGGACGGACGGACGGACGGACGGACGGACGGACGGATAGATAGATAGATAGATAGATAGATAGATAGATAGATAGATAGATAGATAGATAGATAGATAGATAGATAGATAGATGGACAATTAATCTGCAAAACAATGTACAAAAGAGCATGCAATTAACATGCAAATCGTGCTGGTCGAAGAAATAGCAATAAGGTGCCAAAAATGCTGGTATTTACAAAAAAAGGTGCAAAAATTGTTGGTATTTACAATAAGGTGAAAATAAAATTGCTGGTATACAGTATTATTAAAGTAAAAAATATAATAAAATTGAATATTTGAAAAATATGAAAAGGTGCAATGTGAAAATAGAATTAGTAATAACGAGCATATAGGAGTGGTGTGGTGCATGGGTCTTTGTGGGCCCGGATTATTGGTTTTGCAAGGTTTTGTTGAGTATTCACCTCCAATTGGATGTTTTCTTCTTTCATTGCTTTTCAACACTGAATCATGGCCAAATTTATTTGGCTTTTTTTTTTTACAAGAATTTAGCCCTCAAAAAAGTCTCTTTCATGTCAAAGTGAAAACAGATTTCTACAAAGTAAAGTCACTTCATTAAATGACCTAATTCTCACCTAATTCAACACAGGTGCAGCTACAGTTAGTGAAATGGAGATCATCTGATTGCTCTGAATGTGCCTCAAGTGACTGTAGTATCGAGTCACCTGTATCTGGAACGTCTAGTCACTGGTGAATCAGTATTCCTGGCTATAAATATACGTTCACAGGCACTGTAGCAACCACATCAGAAAAGCTTCAAAGTGCTTCACAATGAGCAACCAAATGAAAAGCACATTAGAACGTGGGGAAAAAAGATGATCAAAGGATAGATAAGAATACAGCAGCAAAATGTAACAAAGATAATAAAACTGCACTCACAAAGCCAATTAAAGGCACACCTATTATCTATAATTCAATTAATTACCTTAATTACTTGATTAAATTAAAGAAAATGAGATACATATGACCATATGGCAAGTATTCCCACATTCATACTACACCTTGTTTTTGTATAAATGCCTTGTAATGTGGCTGTGTGTTGGTACTTCGTTAAAAAAAACGATGACGTGGTAACATGTGGGATAGTGTATGTCTTGTGCGTTTGCTGTTCTGTCGAGTTTGTATTGTAATTGTACTACCTGTTTGGTGTTTGATACACAAAGAATGTGTAATTGTTCCCTAATATCAGGTGTTGTTTTACAGCATTAGCCACAGTGGCCCTTGACATCATTGTTAGCTTCCAGGATTAAGCACACTATAATTAACATTAAGTAGGCTCCCCATCCTCACCTTTTTTTCCTTAACCCTGGCCTCTCAGTCTGTCTGCATCTCTGTGCCTGTCTCCATCTCTTTCAGTCTCCGTATATTGACTATGAACTGGCTGTAGCGCCAAACAGCAGGCCCACACAGACCAAAGCACCAGCGATGGTGGATTAGTCTGTTGAATTATTCAAAGCCAATTCCCCATTGAAATGTGTAAAAGGTCCCTTGCTGGGTTTAAAAACAGAGAGTACAGTTGGAGCTGACAACAAAAGGTTCAGCTTCAAATAAAAAGCCCCCATCACTTTACCTCATTTGCATTGCAAGTTATTCATTTTAACGTTAGACTTTTGTTCTGACTTTGTGGCAAAAAAAAAAAAAATTGTAATCATGTTTAAAAAGCACTGATTTTCTGGGGGTGCTCTGTTGTTGACTGGTTTGACACAAAAAGCAAAACAATTAACACCACGGGGCGCTTAGAAAAGTCTATTTTTGTTCACTTTTTTTCCTCCCCAAGTTTCTAACAAGATGTTGATGATACAATCTTTTTAAAGTAAATGTGCAAGGCCTCGCCATGTTTAATGGTGTGATGAAACACTGAGCCAATATTTCCTAACTGTACACTGTAGACAGTGTTCATTCAGCACAACAAAGCAGGCTGAAATACCTCGTCCATAGATTGTTAATATACTATATGGTAACGGTAGCTTGCAGAGCTGTGAAATGAAAAACGGAGACGAGCTTGGCAGCAGATTCATCATGTTACACAATTTTGTGTGACATTTATATAATACTTACATGTATTTCGTTTTCTGTTACACAATGCAGTTATGTAGCTGGGGAAATTTTAAGGCTCTGTGTCTTAGTAGCTGTTGCTCACAAGTCTTGTCCTGTGTTCAGAATAGTTTTGTAGTGTTTCAGTGTCATACCTTGTACACTGGATCCAAATCATCCCAAGTGGACAAGGCAGACATCACAGTACAAGATCCTGCTTAAGACACATCAGCCTCTGGCAAGAAGAAACAGGCCTTCTGAAATTTCCAGGGGTTCTTTTACTGCCATCTCCTGATCTTTACACATCCTGACTTCAAGATCTTGCTAACATCACCAGTATCTTCCAGTCCCAGCTTCAGTCTGTCCATCTAGCCTTGCATAAACCCTCCACCCCTGCCAAACCAGCACAAAGCCCCAAGCCAGATGCTCACCTGCAATCTCTGAACAATTACAATACCAGCACTCACCATGCCAATCATTCCTGCACTTCATCCTGGGCCTCCAACTGTTGTCTCAGTTTCCATACCTCAGTTTTACTCCTATGTTCATCCATACATCCTTCAGGCTGCCAACATTTCTCCAAGTTTTGTACAGTAAAAGCATCACTTTAGTCAGTCTATAGCTGCCATTCCCCGAACATGCCAACAATGACAAAATTCAGCTAGCAGTAATCTAACTGCAGCGCTCTACGAGGATGTTGTGCTCTGTTTATCCTGACAAGAGACGAGAGCCTGATGCTTATTTAGCTCTCGTTGAGGATTTGAATCTAAACCATGGCGAAAACATTTCATATCTGCAACACTAAACACTCTGTGCTGCTATACAACATACTGTATCTCAGTGCAACACTGAAAAAAAGACATTTATCCATCTATCCGTTGGCTGTGGATGTTTAATGGCCTTTAATGGGGTTTTTAAGGTGTGGTGACTTTACAACCGCATCAGTTTCATTACCCCTGCAAAGAAGTTTGTTTGTCTGTCTGTCTGCATGTCAGCAGGATAGAAGAACAACTACCTAACGGAATTTCATGACACTTGATGGAGAAATGCAGCATGTGTACAGAATCACAACTGATTCAATTTTTGTGCAGATCTGATTTGGTTGTGAAATTGCATATCCCACAAGAGTTTAGTATTGGTCTTGGGGGAGGACTGCGCTCTCCGAGTGCCCTTCAAGTTTTAATCCTGTGAGATATATATATATATATACCTTTAACCCTTGATGTGTGTTTATTTTATTTATTTTTTAGCATTTCAAACAGAAGGAGGCTTGGTAGATTATTGAGAGGTTTCATTTTTCTCTCTGTACCAAGTGGATCAATTGTCAATTCCCAGTTATATGACATACATCTGACCTAATTCTGATGTCATCTCTGCTGCTGAAAAGTCCCCCAGGCTTTTAGACTTGTAGGCTAAGTTCTGTACTTTTCAAATTTGTATATTTCTTGTATAATCTGCTCTGCTAGCTCCTGGCCTCCATCAGAGACTTATATCGCTCTCCTTTGGCCTCTGATGGCCTCTAGCCTTCATTGCATGTTTAGATTCCAACCGTCTCTGACTCTTTTTGAATGTTATGTGTCTGCAGCAGAGGAGGCTGCATTTCCAGGACCACAGTTGTATGGCTGCATTTCTAGGACCTTTGTTTTTCCACAACAGCGCCACCTACTGAACTGGATGATCATTAAAGTGTGCAACTTATTGTTTTAAAGGTTTATCCCACCTAAACTGGACTTTCTACCCAAGTAATTAAAGTTTTAAAGGTGTACTCCACCCAAATGATACAGTCTAACTAACGAGTTATGGTTTTAAAAGTTTGTTCCACCCAAAATATTAATATCATTCTAACATCATATCTGTCCAAGTATTTATAGTTTGTAGGGTTTATTGCATCTAAATAGTACTTTCAAACTAACAAATTATGGTTTTAACAGGTTTATTCCACCTCAGTAGTATTTTCTGTCTAAGCACTCGTGGCTTTAAATGTTTGCTTGCCTCAAATAGTGCTTTCTAACTAACTAGTTATGGTTTTAAATGTTAATTCCATCCAAACTACTTCTTTGTGTCTGAGCACTTTGTGTTTTAAAAGTTTATTGTACAAACATAGTACTTCCAAACTAACAAGTTATGGTTTTAAAGGTTATTCCTCCGAAAATGCTACTTTCTGCCAACCAAATACCCAAATATTACTTGCAGTCTGGCAATTTAATTTGGTTGCTAAGAGTTGCATGTTGGGCAAGTTGTATAATTGGCATAATTAGGTCATTATCAGGTAAAATTACAATTTATCATGTGCTTTGTCATTTGTAGTCACTAGATCTCAAACAGATTTATGAAATGTTAGAGAGAAAAAAGACACATGGAAAGACACATGGCAAATACATATTTATACAAGATACACCGATCAGGCACAACATTATGACCACCTGCCTAATATTGTGTTGGTCCCCCTTATGTGGTCAAAAATGCTCTGAACCATTGGTCATGGACAAGAGGACCTCTCAGGGTGTCCTATGGGGTCTGGCACCAGGACGTTGGCAGTGGATCCTTTGGGTACTCTAGCTTGTGCAGTGGGGCCTCTGTCAATCAAACTTGTTCCACTGCATCCTGTTGATGCTTGATCAGAATGGGGTCTAGGAAGATTAGAGGTAGCTCTTGCATTGTGGGTTCAGGAAAAGAAATGTAATGACCACCCGATAAAAAGAACGAGCTTAGTAACGTCTGAGGGAATTTTTTATTACTACATTACCACGTGACATGCCATATAGGAATATAATGAGTTGTGAATAGTGAATAAGTGAAAGGTTTTGGACACAGCCGTGCATGAACATTAGTACCCAAGTGTAAATAGTTGGCACTGAACACTTTATATTGTAGTGTTAGACACTGCTGGAGACTTTATCCTCCATTATGAAGGGACAGTGCACCACCTGCTAACACATATCCCCACAGGAAAAGTAAATCCACCAGACCTACAGCACTACACAATTACAGTCTGAAATACTCTTTACCCCAGAGAGGTGTGTGTGTGTAAGGTAGGGGTACAGTACATGGAAGGTGGTGTACCTTGATGAGGGAGGAGAGAGGATAGAGGCAGTATTTCAAAGCAAACAGAATGCTATTTATGTGTATCTGTATATGTGAATCCTTAAAATACCTGCCCACTGACCTATACGTTACTTTCCTTCTCTTTCACCTGGTGTATATCATAGAGAGGGAGGAGACAGATATATAAACACATTTTTAGCCCTCTCTCTTGGGCAGGTACATAAAGGAAAACTGAAGGCAATTCAGGTGTCTCTTGTGTACCTTAGAGACCATATGGCCCCGTGAACAGATCTGTATAGTGTACACAGTCTGTATTTTCCTATTATGCCCTGAGAATAGCAGACATAGCAAATCATTTGTTAGCAGGGAAATATGTAAAAGGGGTAAATATGGATTTATGTCGAGGAGCGGCACCATCAAAGGATCACTCTGATGCCAGTGGTGGAGTTCAATAAGCTGGAGAGATGAAAGCTAATGAAAGGCAAACATGAGAATGGTGTTGGTGGGATGGAGAAGGAGGTATGGAAGGAGAGACGGATAAGAGGGAGAGGGTAGGTGGGTGAGTGAGTGAGTGAGTGAGTGAGTGAGTGAGCAGGGAAGGAATACAGGCGATCTGAGATGTTGTCTGGTGTGGTCCAATCAAGCCACAGGATACAACAGTAGTCAATAGGGAGAGATGAAAGGGATCTCAGTATGGAGGCTGTGTGGTCTCGGGGAGGACCCTGTGCATGTGTGAGCCTTTGTGTTTTGCGAATGGCTGCGTGTGTAGCATCAATGAATAAGTGGTTGCCAATGTCTTATACATTCATGCCAAGTCGGCCCATGCATTTCTATACTGTAGCGGTAAATATGGGGCCAGGAACACATGCCCACTACCCTGGCTGTCGCACATTATAGATGCTTCCTGCAGAGTCCCATGGGCACAGTACACTATGTTCCAATCAAGCTTCCTTAGATCATACCTATCTACTGCACTGCTGTGTCTGAATGGCCTGACTACGCAAATCAGCCAGACATGAGGGAACGCGGCGAAAGAACAGACTCATATGAACAATTTGATTAGCATATTGCCATTCTATCTTTATTGAAGGTGGCATGCTGTGTAATTGTGCACCTTCTTTGAAGACTTTCATCCTATGCATTAAACCTGCAGCATGGCATGAGTCATGCCCCAGTGTTGATAAGTATAGGACGAGATATGAGGTAGTTTGCTGTTGAAGTTGTGGTGTTTCTGCGGGTGAATAATGCATGGATTTCAGTCGTGGCTGAGCTAATGGCACACAGGTACTCATTAGCTATTTCTGGCTAAGTTTCAGGCTTTGGCCCATAAGCCCTTAAGTGTACATGTCATTGATGAGACAAATCCAGCCTCCAGTCTGCTGCTGAAAGAGCTCCACACCCTTCAGATGTATACTAGAAACACACAAAATACAAAGAAATGGCCACATAAACCACAATCACATTATTGTTTTTTATGCTTAGTGTATCCTAAAGCTCAGTGAACAAAAAAGAAATCACATTTGCCAACTCTTTAAGCCCGCATTTCTCACAAACAAATGAGGTAAATCTCCATATACATTATCTCCACTACACCTACACTGCAGTAAACTGCTGATTGTGTAGAATGTGTTCTGGGCATAGGGGGCTGGGGTTAAGACAACACCTGTGGAGAAACAATGGTGCCTTCTATAAAAAAAAAAGACAAAAGAAACTCATTTTCAATTGATTGCAATCATTTTTTTGTTGATTCACATTGTCGGATCAGGTGCTGTCTCCTGCTCTGTGCTGCACGGCTTTACACTTAGGAGTGCCGGATGATCACTTTCACATTCCACTGCTGACCTGCTGAGCTGCTCTGGCATGAGCTGGGTATTTTCTTTTCACAGAGAGAGGCCTATTTCTGGAGAAAAGTCGAGCCAGATAGCACACATTTGGTTTGACACAGAAGACATAGCAGGAGCAGCAGCAGGCATTCAGGCAGTGTGTTGAGTTCTAGGTTAACCATGTTTTAGAATTGGGCAAAGCAGGACCAGTCATTGTTGTAATGTGCATAAAAACACAGAAAATACAGTACAATGACGCATGTGACAAGATGTGGTCTAAGGAGACAGTTGGATTGATTAAAGTAGTAATTTAATGTAATTTAAATGAAAATACATCTAAAATACTGTAAGATAAAGTGTGTTACTTAATTTCCCTTATTGCTACATGTGACTAAATAATTCCAAAATATTATGCAGTATCTCTCTAACTGTATGAAGTGAAACTGAGCTGGGATTTCTGAGTGTGCGTTCACATCACCCTGACTCAGTGGGCTCAGTTAGTGGTATAAAATTGACAGTTGAGTCCCTGTGAGTCATAGCGCTGCCGTCTCCTAATTGGGAAGATCAGATCATCTCCGTGTATTAATGGATAACTAATTACCTGACCAGAGGTATTACTGCTACAAGTCTGCAGGTAAGCTATGCTGCCAGGGTCACTGCCTCCACACAAGTCCTTCTCTCCACTCATTACTACAGTAATGAAATTATGCTTTCTTTTTTTCTCCCTCATAGCTCATGCTCAGCTCATCTGGAGGTAGATCAGGGTGCTGCTGAGTAGCTCTGTGAAATGTCTCTGCTTCTAATAGCTTGTAGTATTTAAGTTTTAGCTGTAATACATGATTCGGGAAATTGTAAAATCATGCACATTTTAGAGCTTTTCCGCTTAGTTAAGAGCAATGATATTCAAAATTATTTAAAAATTGCCTTAATCAATTGTGCGCTTTGTATATTTGATGTGAAATATAAAATACAAGCCTCTCCTTTCGTTTTGAGCACAGCAAAGTGTTTGACTTTATGATCGTGGAAGGCGGATGACTTGGTTGCATTGTAAAAAGGTGGATCATTGACAACAAGGCTCGTCAAAGACAGCAACATAATTTACAGACAATGACAGGCCTATGACATCATTTACACAGCAGTAACTGTTATTAGACTAAATGTTCATGGCAACACAGATTGCCTATTAACAGAAGAATGGTGTGCTTTATTGTTATGTTGCAGCATGTGTGAGCATTTGTGAGTTTGTTGGCTCAGGGCCAGGGAACCTGTTATTTGGGCTGCCTCTCTTTTTCTCCCACTCGCTCTGTCTCTCTCTCTCTCGCTCAGCCACCAGGCATTTGAGAACTGGGGTACTTTTACACATAGTTAAACCCTGAACAGTCCAAAACTCAGCCTGCAGGCGTGCAGGCTCACACACTCTGGATCAGGATAACAGGACTGCCATCTGCTGGCCACGCAGGGGAAAGTACGTAGTGCACAAGCAAGGGAAAGAGGGGGAGGAGGGATGATCTCATTTAACAAAATTTAAAGTCATCATTGCTGACATCTGACGAGATTGGTGTCATAGCCTGAAACCTTCCTGTCAGTCAGCCAAACACTTTGTTCGTCAGATCAGATGGCAGTATCAGTTGACTATCACAAGGCTCTTCAAACCTCCTCAGAATCTCAAGTAACCCAAGTTTTTTTTCCACCCCAGGATTTAGTTAAAGAAATCTCCTGCTTTTTTCCTTCTGTTTGTTGTCCCTTTTCCACATTTTTTTTTCCTGTTTTCAAATGCTGATATGTTCAGGATTGTGAGTACATCTTAAGGGGTGCAATGCACTCTAAGGATCCGATCTGGAAGACTAAGCACGTCTGTCCTTTTATTCATTATTACTCAAAAAAAAAAGGTTTTAACACCATTTCTAAAACAAGAAAGCTGTGCACCAAGAGGTACAAAAGCCCTCGGGCTGAGGCTAGATGTTCCTCCTCAGCTGAATATGCAACACTCCTTCGGCATTGTTAAAAACCACCGGACCAAGAACGAGTCTTTGCCCTCTTCGCCACCAACAAAAACTGCATCTTTGCTCTTTGCTTTTCCCTATTTGAGACTAACCAAAGGGAGGGCGGTGACTAAGAGGAGGGAGAGAGCCAGAGAGCAATGGGGAGAGAGAATTGGGATGAGATGAGGGTGGTGGGTGGGGCGCAGCTTTCGGACCCTCATTTACCCTGTCAGCCCTACTAGCAGGGGATAGTGTTCAGGATCTATTGATCACAACTCAGTGGAGCAGTAATCCTACAGACTTGATTGATTCCGACTGTTGCCTAGGCCTCACTGCACTGCCCAATCCTCCCTCTGCCTCTGCACCTCTCCTCCCAATCCCTCGTTCCCTCCCCTCCATCGCTCATAAAGCATTGATATGCATGACGGCCAAGGGGCCCCATGAAGAAGGAGGGATGTAGGGAGGGTCGGAGGGAGGGGGGGACAGGAGTTGGGGAAAGTGTGTGTGTCTGTGTGTGTACACTGCGAGAGGAAATAGCTGGCAAGGTGACAGGTCCCCTGACACAAGATGGGGCCCCGAGGTGTCTATGAGCCGCCTGCCCCCGATCAGTCTCCTGCGTTTTGTCTCGCCAAAAATGATGAGTCAACAACTTGAGACTTTACACACTGGCTGTTCAGTGGGGAAGAAGTTTTGTCACCATAAACTAGGGTAAAGAGGGATTGAGTGGTTTTATAAGTTAGCAAACTCTCGGTTTTATAGAGTTGTTTACAGTGAGGAATGCGTTCATGGAAGTTAACTTTTACACTGCATGAAGATCAGATAATGCAGGACAGCTTACTATTAAATAAGTCAAGACCAGTATGTAGTGATGCCAAGTGTCAAATCACATATGGGACTGTTTCAGTTACATTTTGTATGGTCACTATGTTGTCTGACTTTTAAAAATATATATGTTTTAACAATGTATATCTTTAATGAGTATGGAGCTGGATTCATACTTAAGGCAGAAGGCCCAAAGGAGTCTCCACAAGCAAGTAAAGTCTATATTTACTGTGTAGAATATCTATGGAATCTGTGCACAAACCCACATTAGCTCCACTGCTTATAACAGAACTAGAGATCCACAGCAAATAGAACTATAGTTCCAAGGGAAACTCAGTTTACAGGTCTTCAAGAGTACTACTACACAATATGAAGAAACAGTGATATCCAGCAAGTGCACAAAATCTGATTTAATGTTCCAAAATGACATATAATCTGGGGTTGTGGAATTAAAAAGAAGATCTCTGTGATGTGCTCCTCATCTCTGCTTGAGGCTACCAGCTTGAGGCTACTTTAGTTGCCACTAGCAGAATGGACCCAAGCAGTCACAAGTCGCATTGTGGGTAATGCAGACACTGTGTTTTGTTTGGGAAGAACGACAAGCGGAATAAAAAAGATAGGTTTCCTGGTTTGTGCTGCATCAATATTGACCTTATTTTCAAACTATTGCATTTTTAAGTAAGTTAAGTTCTTGGAGATTTCCTAAAGCCACTTAAATGCTAAATTGAAGCAATTCATGAAAATACCGGTTGAGTTTTTTCCCTGCCTTCTCAAGTGAAATCCCAGGATTTGGTCCGTTCATGTATTCATAATGGAATGCAACAAGCAGGTAACATGCAAAATATATTAAATTATAGTCCATGTTTATTTTGCAATATGAAATATATGGCAATGCAACAACATTAGATTTTGCCAAGGCTAAAGCCAGGAACGGAATTGCAGGAAATCATGAATAGGGGGTTCCCGGGAGCCCTACCAGGCAAACAGAAAGAACAGAATTAAAGAAAAAGCTCTGAATAGCAGCATTACAGTTTGTTAACCTTAAGTAATTATAGGCTATTGATTTAACAACTTCCTTGTGCAATACATGGCACAGCATGAATGTACTGGCCATGTGCTATCAGCAGGCATGAGGGCACACTTGATGAATGGGAGGATCGGGTGTATTTAAGCACATAATAAGACTTCCTTAAGCTTATTATAGGGGCACAAATCAGCCCTCATGCATTTTCGCTGGTCCACTTTGCATCCCGTTAAACACTGCATCTGTATTTATCTGTGTTTGGCTAGCGGTGGCTGCGGAGCTGTCGTCATGCAGCCCACAAGTGTTTCGGGACCCCTATGAAGGTCTCTGAGTCCGCTTTTCAGAGAGTCTGACAGCTGCAGAGGGAGCTGGCTCAATCCTGCTATTCTCCCTGGCAGCGATCCGTGCCAGGACTGAGGCTGGCTCGGCTGAGCTCTGCCACACACTACAGAGAGGGCACCGGCAACGGGAACTCATCCCCACAACCCCAACACAGAAACACAGATAAACATGGGCATAGAAGCAGGATGTGCGCAGTATTTTAGAGAAAACAGATTGGCAACATTTAAAAAAAATCTAGAGAGTAAAAGGTGGTCAGTAGAAATTGTGTCTGTGCAGAAGTACTAAAGCAAAAAAAAGGATTAAAAAATGCATTTAACAACAGTAAAACCATCCTGTGCCAAAAGACATCACACGGTGACCTTGTCATAAGATTCTCTAAGAGTATTTACTGAATTTAGATTCCATCAATGTTCATTGTAATTAAAATGTACAGTCTGAATAGCTGCAGAGCTTGTGAAAGCAGTTTTTAAATAGTGAGAGTAATACTTAAAACGGCTTAATCATTCTATAGACATAATTCATCGGACTTAAGCGATGGCCCCATATGCTGTAACGTTTGCTTTCTGTGACATGGTATCTGCATGTAATGACATTCAATTAAAAAGCAATATGCAATGACATTCTTGAATCATTAAGGTCTTTTTGACATTTGAGCCCCCTTTTCTCTTACCCTCTAATCACTGATGCTTTTTCATTCTAGCTCTGCCACACTTGCTTTCTCTTTTTTGACTCAGAAAATCAGATAGGTCAAAGGATTTATTCCATACACACAAGAAACGATACAGCCAAGTTTGCTTCTACTGGTGTAACTCCATGTTGTTTTCAGCCTTAAATTCTCCAGCTGACTGGCAGCGCCGTCAATAGACTCAGGTTGGTTTTGAGACCAGATAATATTGACAGTTAGTTTGAGTTACTAAATCCTGAAAATCTGTCTTATTTTTCTTGCTTCTTCCAGTTTCCTCTGGGCAGCTCTGCCTCTTCCTCAATCCCACTGTTTTTACTCTGCTTACAATCATTCAGTGTTGCTCTCCCCTGCTTCCAGTCCTCTCAGAGGTTTCTGGTATTAGGGGAATTCCTGAGGGGGATTTTCCCTGCTTTAGACTGTCAGTATGGCCCTTAAAACTGTCTACTGCCATAGAGGCTAGTGGAGGGTACGCAGGCTAACACATCTTACACGCTGTAAGAACTTTATTGTAAATGCGCGGGTTCAAGCAGCTATGTCACTGTTGATCTGACTACATTTTTTAAATACAGTATGAAACAAACCGGCACTGCTAGGGTTTCAACCATACATCTTTAGGCTTCTTCTCCTCAGCATGAGACGTCTGTTTATGGCTTCACCTGATCTGACCGGTCTTCCAAGTGAAAACGCTCTTAAAATGAAAATTACATCTCTTGCTTGTTTAGCTGTCAAAGCAGAAACAACTGTCTGACAAAGTAAATGCTAATGTTGTTTTGTTGTGTGGTCAATGATAATTATTAAATCTTTACTCGCATCTTGAGAGCTTTTACGGATTTGCGATTACAAGTTTAGAGTGTTTGGTGGCTAATTGTCACTGGTAACTGGTCCACCCCCGCAGGAAAATGCATCCCACCACATGGCAAAAACATCAAACAATCAGGAACATCTTGAGGAACATGATAATCGCCTGAGATGTTGATTTGACTTCCTAGACCCCATTTTTATCAAGCATCAACAGGATTCAGTGGAACAAGTTTGATTGACAGAGGCCCCACTGCACAAGCCAGAGTACCCAAAGGATCCACTACCAACATCCTGGTGCCAGACCCCATAGGACACCCTGAGAGGTCCTCTTGTCCATGCCCAATGGTTCAGAGCATTTTTGACCACATAAGGGGGACCAACACAATATTAAGCAGGTGGTCATGATGTTATGCCTGATCAGTGTAAGCTTGGATTTGGTTAACATTCCTGATGGAACTGCAGAGCACATATGAATTGCTCGTGGACTTTCAGAAAGTTAAAAATCAAACTATTCCGTCTGTTTTTACAGGTTCTGCCTTCTGCTTTAATCATAGTGTCGTTTTTTTCCATTTAATTTATAAAAGAAAACACGCCTATGGGGTCCGGAGGGTTAACAAGACTGAAAAGTGCTGCATGTCTTAATGAGCTTCCAGGAGGCTCCAGCAGATGCTCCTCAGAATGCAGCCGGTGTATCTTTGCAGCCCTCAGCATTGATCCTCAGCAGCTGATACAGATGGAACATATCAGACGTATCATGTAATGAGGCGACCTCACAATTCTGCATTTAGTTTACATCAATCACATGCGCAGGACAAAACTGCAAGACGTACATTATAAACGACAGGCATGATCCTCAGTTGTCGTCTTGTTGGAGTTCTGCATGTACGTATTAGCCATTATTCTGGTAGCTGCCACCTGAATGCACCTCTAGTTTTGATCTGTGTGAGGCTTGACGGTCATTTGTCAAAAGATTCAGCTTTACTTCTGAAGGACCTGCACCATCTTTCAAACCATAATCATTAACAAGAAGATTCAGGCGTTGAATACGGATGCAGCAGGAAGGCTAATGAAGACACCTGCTGGGACACGACTACGTTCCCTGCTTCCTAACTCGCCCTCCTTTTCATGTCTTCCTTGCAGCCTCTCTTGAGTGAAGGAGTCTCATTTCCCATACGAAACTGACCTTCTTTAAGTCTTTTATTTCCTGTTTTTTGGTGGGATTTTTAGCTTCTATTAATAGAGATCTTCGATTAGTCTGTCTCTGCTTTCAAGCCTCGTGTCTCTCTGTCATGTTAATTAGCTTTCAGTTCTTTATACTGCAGTTTCTCAGGCCTCATTTAATGCACCTCAAGCTTTTGCACATGCTGCAACCCTCCAGCCACTTCCCGTCTCTAGTCTTTTATAAAAAATGTAAATTCACCCTATTTCCATGTCATCTTTGGGTTTACTGAAAAAGCTTCTGTGCTTTGTCCTTTGTGTCAACCAACTTTCTTGGTACGGATTGCAATATTTCCTGGGGCAAAGTTCAGTAAAAATGACTTTTTAGCATCTCACTAGAAAAACATGACAAAACAGTAAGAAGGAATCCTATTGCAAAGGGGAAGTGTATTTGATAGATAAACTTGCAGAGAATCTATATTATGTTTTCCTCTTGTAGCACTGTTGTGGTTGCCCAACTCCACCCACTGTTCAACTTCCTCAACAAGAGTGAATAATTGAAACAGTTGGTTAGTGTCTGGTCAGTCCTCGGTGCCACAGTGCTGGTTCTCTTGTCTGTGTCACTTTGAGCAATGAGGTCTGGAAAACAGCTGTTGCTGCTGCTGGCAGGTAAGAAGGATCCAGTGAAACAGGAAGTAGGGCTGCTTATAGGTTTGAAGCTGGAAGGTTTTTATTTTTGCTATTATGATAATTATGTTAAGCCTTTGACACAGAATTCTGTCATGTTTTATTTCCTCTGATATTTATTTAGCATCCTAAATGCACAATTGTAAACTTTGCAATTATGCAAGTGCAACATTTCTAAAAAATAAATAAAAAATAGACAAAAAGTCTTACATTTTGATGAATTTACTGTCGTGAAATTAATTTAACATTTTTATTTGAAATATCATTAATAAGCATATAAGCATATTTGGCAGGGTTTTTTTGCAGACGTGTGCTGAAATGAAGTATTATGGCTCGACCCGGTCATTCCAAAGGAGGCATTTTTGTGCATTAAGCCTATTTTTTTGTGATAGAGTGTTCCAGATTATGTTCTTCTATTAGTTGGAGGATTCAAATGTATGGCAAATTAAAGCACAAATTACAACTGTATTGCTGAAAAGTCGAATAAATAGACACATATACAGATACACATACATGCATAACAGTTTATTATGTGTCTAGATATTGACTTTTATGCCAATTCCATGGAGGTTTATATTAACCCTACTGTTAATTACACATTACCTTAAAAAAAATAAAAGTTAAAATACAATGAATAAATCTAAAAAAAAAAGTACAAAGTTACTTGTGTGCATTATAAAACCTGATAGCAGCTGGTATAAAAGATATTACACTTGATAGAACTCGACAGACACATAGAAAACCTCAAAGCATAATGCTGCCGGCTAAACAAAAAGACAGGCGCGGCTGAAGTGATGGAAAAACTTATATCAAAACAAAACATGCTAAGAGAAATAAAATAAATCAATCAGAAAATGTAACAAATGTCTTTAAATCTGGCATTTGATCAAGTTTGGTGTTTTCTCATATTTTAATGTGTCATTTCATTTTATTTTTCAAAAATAATCCTAAAAAAATCTTCTTCTTTTTTTTCTGTGTAAAACATCGATTACATTTTTATCAATGCTAAGACAAGTATTACATTTCCATTAAATATTACATTTACTAAATTATTAAAATTTTCTTAAAATTGTTTCATATTTGATCAACTGAAAGGTGAATGAAAAATTGAATATATGAAACCTGTGTCATGAGAATAAATACTGAAGAAACACAGATACAGATAATTTAAATCATGTTTTCCACTATAAAGTCCTATTGAATAAACAATAATTAATAAATAGAATAGAATAATGAAAATAATTTAGAATACACTGAGTTGCAAGTAGTCTATTTGTGAATGTCATAAAAAAAGTGCATTTTGAATTTAGACTTAATTCCAATATATTGGCAGATTTTTTTTAAAGTATTTTTAGGGAGTTTTTCCATTTTTTTATTGATAGAGAGACACAGGGTGAAAGGGGGTATAGAGGAGAGTGAAATGCAGCAAAAGGTCTTAAGCCGGACTCAAACTCATGACCGCTGCTGGCGACCTGCACCCACATGGTAACGCCTTAACTCAGCGAGCTATACGGCAGCCCATACTGGCAGATAATTTATGTAAAATGTGTTTTATTTGTTCAAGAAAGACTTAGTTAAGGGTTTTTTTGTATGTCTTTTTTGTTGCAGCGTTCACACTTGTGGCAAGATGTCAGCAAAAGCCAGAAGGTAATCAATATTCACACCTGTTTAAAAGTTGTCAAGCCTTTGTGCTCTACCTCTATTTGATGACATATTATATCTATCAATGGAAAAAACTGTCAGAATGCCTAAACAAAAGTGTATGTCCACCTGCCTTTTTAGTTTATATTTCACCGAAGCTCACGCAGATCTTCACTGGGGACTCATTTTACCTGACTTGTGACGTACGAAGTACGAGCACGGTGAAATGGTACGTAGACGGTGTGGCAAATTCGAACTGGACGGACAAAATGAACAAGATAGCAGTGGCTTCCCCCCAGCATTCGGGCTCTTATCAGTGTGAGAGCAATGGACAAAAGAGCGAAAATTTCCGTATCAACGTCCTGGGTGAAGGTACCACGTGAACAAAAAAGTTCCCAAAGATGTTTTGGTGAACTCACTCTTCATACATATAATGGTGTGATTCATATATTTACCTTTCAGAATATGTCCCCAGTGCCTCACTCATCATCAGCGCAGGTCAACCAGTGGTGCAGACATATGACTCGGTTGTCCTGAAGCTTGAACATGAGGATGGTCTGGAAGGATGGAGGTGCTGGGTCTACAGAGAAAAGACAAATAAGATTATGTTGAAGCTGGAGGACAACGCTGTGAGTCTGACCTTTCAGACCACCATGCTGAGAGTCCCTGAGACCATTTACTGGTGCACAAACCGTAACAAAACATGCAGAAGTAACCAAATCACTCTCAGGACCTCAGGTAGGCCTCCTACTCATCAATTGATGCTGGGTTGTGGTGCACATGCAGCACAATTATTGAGTTATCAGGACTGGAAATAGGAAAATGTGCATATGTCTGTGTAGATTCTCAGTCATCATGGTGATGGTAGTTCTTGAAGACAACAGCTTTCAAGAGCCTAAAATGGAAGTTCAGTTGCTTGTTATTGAAGCTATTAGGAAGAAAATGTGCAATTTTATAGCAGTGTAGCACTCAAAATGGTTTTACCCGTTTTACATTTTACATATTGTGTCAGTTTACCGACGTGTCTACATGTCGGTTTCTGTCCAGGAAGTCAATCATTTTCTGGGTTTGACAAGGTTTTCCAGCAGAACAACACATAGTACCAATATGATCAATGTTATTCACTTCACCTGTCAGTGGTAATGATGTTGTGGCTGATCGGTGTATACTATACTTTAAATACCAACCAATGTGTGAAAATTAAAGATGGAAAACCTACAGGGCAGATCTTACTGGCTCAAGACACTTTGCTGCAACAGTTAAAATGATGGCAGGCAGTTATTTCCATTTCATTTAATTTCATACAAATCGTCAAGATGACAAAGCTAAAAAGCATTTACAGACTTTAATTAACAGCATTATTGTATGTATTTATTTATTTTGGGGGGAAACTAACCCAGCTTGCGTCTTCTTTCAGATAAGCCGGTATTGCTGGAGATGTATCCTCTGCCTGCTGTGGTTGGAGAGAGTCTGACTCTGAGGTGTCTGGCGCGGGGCACAGATCGGATCAGCCGCGCTGTTTTCTACAAAGACAACCAAGTCATAATGGATAGTGCCAGATCTACCTACAAAATTACTGACATGTCCAATTCGGCAGAGGGCAAATACAAGTGTAATGCCATCTACACACACATGGCCCGGACTAGTGGGCCCTCGTACGATGAGGTTTCTGATAATCAGGAGGTGATTGCCCAAAGTATGTAAACCCAAACAACATTCTCAATGATTTTTTTTCCTACGGCAGACATCTTTTTGAAAAATCTGTCTCCTTGTTTTATCTATTTCAGAGCGTTCGGTCAGAGCAGTGCTCTCTGAAAACATGGCGTGCTCTTGTCCACAGTGTCCCCCAGATATGTTGTTCCGTTACTACAAGAAACATGATGAGTCCTGGGCCCTTTTGAGCTCTAAGCCAGGGGGAGCTGGTACCTTCAGTTGTCGAGCTGTGTGGGCCGACAAGAGGACGTCTCTCAGTGCTTCTGTTTGTGAGTTTCTGCTTCTGAACATTGATTTCCTCATCAGTCTCTGAGAATAGTGTTCTCTGGAGCTTCCAAAATCTAAAAAAAAAAAAAAACCATCATGGTCTTGTTAGTGTTATCTCACCTTAAGCCTGAAGACTTTATATCTTTAACAGAAACTTCTATGCACTGAGCAGCAGTTTGTTACAAATGAGTATGGATTTTCTGGGTAGGACAAGTCTGATATATGATGTGGTTTTGGATCTTAAGATGTCTGTGAGCCCCTCAGCTTTATGGATACATAATATTAAGTGCTAAAGCACCTTTTTAAGTACATTTCCTTTTGGAGATGGTAGTTGTCACATAATGCTTAGAAAATTCCTATTTAGGAACTAAATATTGTCACAGTTACAACTACTTCATGCTTTCCTGATATGTTACATTTCCCTGTTTCAGATGTTGCAGGTTCAAATCCAACGATCATATTCCTGCTAATCACATTGGTGATCATAATTGTTGCAGCTGTGGCATTTTATATATGGAAGAAGAGGACAAATGCCACAGGTGAGTAACTCCTACGTGTTTTACACATTTTGAGTACACACTTAAAGGCCACAGCTTACATCCTGCAACACGTATCACTCTGGTTTTAGGGCCAATCTATGAGGATGTGGCGCTGAGGTTACGAGAGGAAGGCGATGCCAAATACGAGACGCTGCCGAAGGCTTCTGGGAGGGAGGCCGAATACGACACACTTCACCCAGGGGCGGCGGGAACAGAGACGAGAAGGGGTGAACATGAACAACTGAGGAAAGAGGAGGCAGCAGCAGCAGGAGGAGGAGGAGGAGAGGGAGGGTATGAAGCACTGAAGAAGGAGGGAATGAAAGAAGGGGTGTACCACACTCTGGGGATGGAGGGGGCAGCAGCAGGAGGAGGAGGAGGAGGAGGAGAGGGAGGGTATGAAGCACTGAAGAAGGAGGGAATGAAAGAAGGGGTGTACCACACCCTGGGGATGGAGGGGGCAGTCTGAGGACAGGGAGGGTAAGAAGGGAAGAAGGCCAAAGAGAGAGTGTGAGATGGAGAACAGAATAAAGTGGAAACAGAGGAGGCCATTAAGGAAGATGTGCGTCTCTGTGGCTTTTATGCTGATGAAAAATGACATTTTCGGAAAACTAGCATGTCTTGGTCTTTATGCTGAAGTTCAAATTCTATTATTAGACTAAAGTATACATACACTTTAATGCTGTTTGGGGAAAACTAAGTAACTTTAGGTGTCTTCCTGGCAGGGTCTCTTAAATAAAGAGTCAAATCTGTGACAGATTATTAGATATAAATGGAAGCCTGAAGTGTAACTTTACATTAAAGATTAGCTGGGAGAAATTTATCAGTTAGCAACTGTGTGCTAATGTTTTATTTTTATTTTTTATTAATCGTATGATAAAACATATTGTGCGAAATATCCTCAGAGGCTACCAAATTTCATTCATTTCATTTTGTGACACCAACAGTCAGAAAACAGCAACAGGTTTACAACGACAGGAAAACAACTATCACAGTTTTGAGGCCAACAACTGGTTGATCTTTAGTTCTGCTTAGATGCTATCAACTCATTTGTGCAGTGTTTACACTTATCATATACATATTTCCAACAGTTTTACGCATTTATTCATTTAACTCAAACTAAGTAGTCAGATTGAGCTTTGTCTTATCCTATCTTTTACAATATATTTGCACACATAAAAACGGCACAATGTTTTGTACTGAGATTCCTTCTTTGCATTAAAATGTAAATGTATTTTACAATATATTATATTATACAGAATGTATGCTAATTATAAGATATGACCTTGTATTGCTGAAGTTTGTGCCGAAATAAATTTATTTTGCTTAAATTGGGCTGTTTTTTTTTTTTTCTTTTCCACTTAATCGCAACATTTATGTTGTGTGCTGATGAACATTAAATATGACACACTGAAATTACACATAAAGGAACATTAATGACAATATTTTTGGAATATCTAACGATGCTCTGGGCCCTGACACAAGTCACATGGTTTACTATCTTGAATGTGGTCCACACTTATATTGCACATTTTAAGGTTGGCTAGGTTCTACAAAGCACTTTACACATACCAACGGTGCACAGCTGTCATACCAAGTGCTGGTAACTTGGGAATTCTCCGTGTCTTGCCCAAAGACACTTTGAACAGCCAACCTGCTCCACCACCTGATGAACGGTCATTCTTAAAACAAAACCAACTAACCTTAAAGAAAGCTTAGCACTTAGTCAAAAAGAAAATTCCTCATCATGGCAGCATCCACCTTCTTCTACAACATGCACGCAACCCGGTATATCAAACAACAGATTTTGTGGGAGGTATTGTAAAATGCATTAGCTGTCCTTTATTATTGGTGAGGGGTGTTTTACTAGATAATTTGTCTATTTTGTTTTCAGTGATTGTAACATCAAACTTTATAGGAACTCTCTCACTCCCTCTTGAAGAATAGGCATTTATCTCACCGGAGACATAAAACTGACCTGTTCATTTGGTGACAGTCTGATGCAGCTTCTGTGCTGATAGACTCTAACCCACATGTCAGCACAATAAAGGCTGATTATTCCTACAAACATGATTCCTGGATTTTTCTTTGGTGCCGACTTCTTACTTGACAGTAAAGCTAACTTTCAAGGAGTGTTTCAGAGTGAGAATGTCTGTCTTTCGACACTGTAAGATGTCTGTACTTACCACTAGCATGCTTTTAGCTATTTAGTTACCCGTCAGTCACTACACTGTCTACTAAAGCACTAAAGTGTCTATATTACAAATGCAGAAGTTTATCTGATGGTAACAAGAGGGGCAGAGGTGTAGACAAGAATAATCTGGTTTACCTACCAAGCTTCATCAAACAGCAGAAAAACATTAAACAATGCTATAAAGCTGCATACCTCACCGAGTCCAGTCTCTGCTGTTAATATCTGGGACCTTCTCTGGGTTATCTGTGATGTTTCTGTCTTCAGAAAGCAGGATCAGTACAGTAAGGAGACTTTCAGACATTGTGTGCTGTTTTTGCTTCTCTTCTTCATGTCATGAAAAAAACTTTGGTCAAAATGTACAATTGCCACTGGAAGAGTTGCCCAAATGCGTTCATGGCACAGGAACAGCAATTTCCACCTGAATCACACAGAAGTTTTTTTTGGTGGTGAACTCCTGCGAGCAGAATAAGAGCCAGCAGGATTGAGGCATATATGATGGTAGAAAATCGAGTGTGATTTGTTTTTCCAAACACACAAAAAGTAAAAGGTTTGGGGACAACAAACAGAACTGCAGACTCAATAGTTTTAAACAGCAAAGGCCACACACAACTTGACAGCATGTCTGAGGCAGGATATTTGTGCCTTAAGCCCATACCAACTCCCAGTACAGATTAGGGGGAGTCAAACCACACATAGTGAACCAAACATTTTCAAATCAAACAAGATTGACATTTTTACAAACAACATAGGACCACTGATTAGCAAAAGTTAACCTAAATGCATAATAAACCACAATAATGAAAAACAAAAGCCAAAATTAACTAAACCCCCTATACCTCCTCCCCTCACTCTCCAATGACTACTTGGTACGGCCACACAAGGTAATTGAGAGCTGCTGGAGGTGATTGGCTTTATTCTCATACCTGCAGTCCTATCAAACACAGAGAAAGTTCAAAATAAAGCACAATATGAAAAATTGTAAATTCTTGCATTAATGTACACAGAGTTACTGTGTGTGTACATGCATTGTCAGTACTGCTGCAGGAGTCTGTCAGCTGATCAGTCATTCAGTGTTTTCAGAAGCTGTCTGAATGTTTTTACAGCAGAAATGTGACTGAGGTCAGAAACTATATCTTCTAAGAGCCAAGAAAAACTTTCGGTATTTGAAGATGGAGACTCCAAAACAACAACCTTTGCTGTTCAACAGCTTTCTCAGAGAGTGTATTTTAGTGATTCAAAAATAAAAGAATTGTCTTACTAGCCACACAGCAAAACTAACATGCTTCAACAAGCCAGAAAAAGGTGCTTCTTTAGAATATGTTCCAACTATAGTTTTCTCAGAGAAAAGGTTTTAAGAACGGTTCAGTTTGTTGACGATCAGGCCTTCTGTCGCATGTCACTATTCTGTCTTAGTTTCTTGTATGTATAACTATTACCACTATCAGTAAAGAATGGTTGCCTTTATTTGTTTAATTGTGTTGTTCTTTTTTTCTACAAAAATAAAATAAGATTAAAAAAAACTAAACAATGAGCTCCCAAGGTCGGAATCAAACCTGGGACAGCCGCTACACCTTAGCACTTGGGTCACGCAACATAACCGTTAGGCTATCGGGGCGCCCACAATCAGGAACATCTTGAGGAACATGACAATGGCCCAAGATGTTGATTTGACCTCCAAACTTCCTAGACCCCATTCTGATCAAGCATCAACAGGATGCAGTGGAACAAGTTGGATTGACAGAGGCCCCGCTGCACAAGCCAGAGTACCCAAAGGATCCACTGCCAACGTCCTGGTGCCAGACCCCATAGGACACCCTGAGAGGTCCTCTTGTCCATGCCCAATGGTTCAGAGCATTTTTGACCACATAAGGGGGACCAACACAATATTAGGCAGGTGCTTATAATATTATGCCTGATCAGTGTATATACATTTAAAAAATATCCAAGAGTTCACATGTATAAGTTTCTACTAGAGCATTCCACTAGATTCCCTCCTTTAGATCAGAACATGCTGCAAATGACAATCTGGTGCTTAAAGCAGTCTGCAATTAGGTTTTGGTGCTGAAAGCAACAGAAAAGTTACAGTCAGAATATTGAAAATATAATAAATAATCAGTCAAACGTTTACAACAACAACAAAAAACCTTGTTTTGTTTCTTTTACTAATATTGTGGAAAAGGTTTTCTTTTTATAACTTTGCTCCGTACCCTCTTTGAGGTGACCTGATACAAACAGAGCAACAGAAACAAGAGACAGAAGGGAAAGGGCAAGAAAAATGTTATCCCAGGAGACAAAATAAATAAGCAATACTACGGAAATGGAATTAAAATCTTACTATATGTGAATGTAATGTGTGTAAGCCTGTTGACCAACCACTTCTGTGAAAAAACTGCACTCACCATTAGATGCATAGATGGTGTTGGTCACCAGGGGAGGGTGGATGGAGTCTGTGGCCGGACTAAGCGATCCTGTCTGACCGTTCACTGGGCTCATCAGTCCAGAGGAGCTGTCAAAGGAGCGATTAGGTGACACCCCATGCTGATCCTAAGACAGGATTGAAACAAACGTTACTCAACACTTTCAAAACCCACAGAAAGGGATATTTAAAAGGAATTCTTATTGAATTTACATCAGTGCCCAATATGTGGATTGCATTTAAAAGGAGTAATGACCAGAGGTGTACGTGAGGGTTGTTTAGTTGTCTATTGAAACACATTTAAATGTCAAGGAGACTGAATAAGAGGTAGACACTCCAAAGACAGTGGAGGATCAAGGTGAAAGAGGGGCCCCTATTTCCCATGCCCCACAGGGTTCAAAGCAACTTCAGCACTGCTTCACCAACCAGTGTGTGTGTGTGTGTGCGTGCGTGTGTGCGTGCGTGCGTGCGTGTGTGTGTGGCACTAACAGTCATGCTGACACCTATCCACTCCAGAGAGAGCCCTCTCAGGGCCCTGTTATAGTCAGACAAAGAATTGATTACAGTGTTGATGTGTCTTCTTTGTGCATGTATTATTTCTTTGGGAATTTCATTTGCATTTATTTGTCATTCGTGAGTGTGTTGAAAACTGTACATATTCATTAACATGCATGCATATGTATGCCATTTTGGCATTGTGATTCAGTGTACTTGTGTGTCTCATTGTCTATTTCCCTCTCCGTATTGGATAATCCCGCCACTCAAACAACAAAGAAGACATAACAGTATTTTATGTGTGTAATAAATCCTCCTTGTCATCCTACTCTTGACCTCGCACCAGCTCCTGCTTCTCCTCCAGCCTCTCCCCAATTCCAACCCAGGACGCATCATTCTTCAGTGTGTTACAGATCCTATGGGCCCCATTACCCAACGTCATATTGCAATCCGATTTCTCGCCAAAGATAAATGCTTTTTCAGACACCAAAAGGACGTTGTTGAGGTATGAAACATTGGTTTTAGATACAGTCAAACATGAAATTTCATTACTACTCCTTTTCCTCTGTCTTGTTATTTTTTTCCTTGAACCCAAGAGTTCTTTTGGACAGGGCTGGAAATTAGTGTCTGTTACACGTATTATACACAATACAATAAGCTAAGTTGTCCCCACTCAAATATAAAATCATCACTAATGATCTTGAAACAACTTCTTCTTGCTTTAAAATCCATGATTTTTCAAATTACTATGGTCAGAATTCTGTATTTGCCTCAAAACAAGTACAATATCCCGCCTGATTAGAGTCAATAATATGCAATAATGTCGATTTTCTAAAAACATGTTCTGTCAAGGTTCAGCAGGAATAGCAACAGATTTTTGCCACTGAACCTTTGCAGAATTTATTTATAAAGCTTGGAGATAGAGGGCGTTTGGATAGTTCCTGAATGAAAGGAGCAGCTGGATAAAGTGAGAGATTCGAGAGCGCTGGCACAAGATGAATACAGTAAGAACTGAGTAAGAAAGGGAGTAAAGGATATAAACAAGAAAAGTAGAAAAGGGGATCGGGGAGGGAAGCAGAGTGGTCCACTTCTGTAATGTTGAACAGCATCAATACCAAAGCCCAAAAAAGGCTTTTAAGGTACAGTCTCTTATCTATCTGCCTTTATCTTCCTCTCTTTTTTTTCTCCTTTTTCGCTCTTAAGACAAAGAGGGAAACATGGATGCAACCCTTTGATGTTGCTAACAGCTTTCACCATCAAGCTATTGACGGGGGATGCCCTGAGCCCTGCGAGACCAAGCACACAACTACAATCATGCGTACATTCAGCTTCTCGTTTATTTACCTTAAAGAAGATTATAGCGTTCAATTATAATTAAGATGCTGTGTTATATTCATGATCATTTTAAAAGCTTTTTGTTATGCTGTGGAACTGTTTCAACCTTTATACTGTATTAGTAAGGGGTGGACTAATCTAAATACACACATTAACACTGCAACTTTTGTTCTCTCTACGGTCTCTTTGTTAATTCATGCGTTGCCTTTTCTGTTTGGTGTGTTTAAATGTGATCATATAACGCAGGATGTATATGTAGCTTTTTTAAACTACCAGCAGGTCGTGCAAAAGGCCATTCACACTTGAGCCAACAACCCGGCTTTGTGTGTGTGCAACGTTTTGTACAAACAAGCCGACAGAGCTGTGTAAAAGGCATCAGCTGAAAAGCAGATGAGATGAAAAGCGTCTTTTTTTTTTCTTCACTTATAAAGAAAAGATATACAGCTGAGTGAAGAACACTCGGTCACAAACACACGCAAAGAAGAACACAGACACACACAAACACACAAAAATCTGAATAGCTGAAGTGCAAATGCTCTTTTTGCTGCTGCCGGTAAGAGCTGAGAAGAGAGCAGGGAGACTAGTGTCAAGAATGCAAAGAATGGATGGGAGGGCTGAAAAGTCATGTGAAGAGAGAGGCAGAGGCAATAGACCACAAGAAAAAAAAAACATGCTTTAATCGTTGAGAGCCAAAAGAGTGGAGATACAGAGTGAGAACTGGAAAAACACCATGTTGTCAGATTCTCTGTGATGATAAGGTGAGGCATCTCAGTGCATTATGAACAGGCTTAATGCGGTAGGAGTTTCACCTTTGTTTATCAATTAAAATGGCTCTCATCAGCATTAAGCCTCACACCGGTGAGTGCCCTTTTCCTCGAATAATCTGAATTATTTTCTTAATTATTCAATTGACGGTTTGGTATATAAAATGCCAGCACATAAGAGGTGAGATCAAGAAGGCCTAAGACTCTACTAATAAAAAGCAAAAACTGATGTAAGTTTGGTCGCTTTCGACTTCAGAGTAGTCTCCTTATGTAATAACACACCTCTCCAAGTGCTCCTGCCATGGCTGGAACGTTCCCTCAAAGTCTTGCTATGGTCATTTACGATTTCTGCATGGACCCCAAAGTTGCACTGAAGGCGGAAATCTAATTTTCTGTCAAACTGGCCAAACCCTAATATAAAGGATCGTTGCTGGTGATGAGATGTGGGTTTACAGCCACAACTCAGAGGCCAAACAGCAGCCTTCAGACGAAAAGCCCAGAGTGTCGAACATAGAAGAAGGTAAATGAGGTCAGTCACACAACTTAGAGAATCCCTATTGTTTTGTTTGACATTCACAGCGTGAATTAGTGGTAGTGAATTCATTTCCCAGATTCAGACTGTCAACGTTGGGTTCTATTCTAACACCCTGAGGTGACTTAGGAAGCGCCCACCCCAATCAATCTGAGCAAATGCCATCGTGCCAACACGTGCCGTCTCACAGCGCATTGCAAACACCTAAGTTTTTTGGTTGCACCGACACAATTATCACGCTCCAGACCCCCTGCTTCCCGGATTTGGCTCCCTGTGATTTCATCCTCCTCCCCACAGTGGAATTCAAGTTGAAGGGTCATCGGAGGAGATACAGTGGATGTTTCAGATGGTGCTTGATGGACTTACAGAAGCAGACTTCCAGGGAGTGTTCCAAATGTGGCAGTACTCCCACAACGTCTTGATCGTATTGAAACACACACATCACAAGTTCCCAGAGGCCAAGGTGACGTCTTACATGTCCAATCAACAGTCCAGACCATAAAGATGTTCAATTATCTATCATAGAAGATTAAGGATACCAGAAAATATACTTCCTTTCCCCATGGTTGCTTAAAATGGAATTAAAAGATGAATTGGTTATCAAAGTTGATGACAATTATTCTTCTCTTGATGGACTACGTGATTAATGCAGCTCTAATACCCACTCATGATGATAGAGGACATTTACACAAGGAGGCGACAACATTGTGACCTACAAGACAGAGAGAGTGTACCTTCAAAACCCTCAGCACCACCAGCTGGATTGTCCCTCTTGAGTTTCCCTCCTGAGACATAGAGCGCCGGAGCGTCTCCATGGCCGCATGGTTCGAGCGTCCCAGCAGCGACTCTCCATTTACGGCTACCAGCTGGTCATTGACGTGCAGACGACCGTCCTGTAAAACACATTCTAGTTTAATTATAACATTATGTACATATTCAGTGTTGGGTTGCAGACATACTGTGTGTCTTGTTTTCCAGGTCTATACACAGACAACCACGGTTAATTAAAAAACCTTGTTAACCTCAATAGATGCTGAATGTTACTAATATCAAACTGGAACTGTCATTTTCACATGCAATGTTTTTGATATTTTATTTTTTTTAATAATCAGAGGAATCACTGAGCTAACAGAGAGCTACTGCATAAACACACACCCACAAACACACGCCTGCGGCCTTTACTGAGTGTGTCTCTAAAGTCCAATCAGGAAAAAATCCAGAGTACCAAAAACTATAATGACACACACACATTTGTGCGCACACAGACACATACACATCCCCATGACGGTCCGACTAAACTCAGCCTCCACCGCATTAACAAAAACTACCATCAGCTCCGTCTGCCCGACTTCCCTGGGTGGTTATTTACAATGCCTCCACAGCAGACCCTTTTCCATCTATTCCTGTCAAGTCTGTGCTCAGACACTAACAGCTGCACCCGGTGTGCCAGCATGTGTGCATCTGCTTGCCTGTCTGTCTCTCTGCAGCCTTTGACATGTCAAGTGTGTTCTAGTGAATGAGAGGTCAGAGGTTAACAGAGGAGGAGCACACAGTAGCCGAGGAGCAGACACAGCTGAAGTGGCCTTTACAAGACGGTCTCATGTACTCAGCTTTGTTCTGATGTTGGTTATTACTTTCCATAATGTTACACTTCAATCCTTTAAGCACTGTTTTGGGAGACTTTGTTAGAATTAAGTGTGTAGTCAGATTAATAACTTCAAGCTTAGAGGAAGCTTACACTGAACAAATAAAATGCTTTAAATGAGTACTTGTGTAGCTCATTTGCACCTTGTACGCAGCTCCTCCATGTATGATAGATTTGATGAAGATTCCCAGATCCTCTCCTGTCTCTCTGGACTTGTTCCCTTTGAGGCTGATGCCAAGCCCCGCTGAGCCGGTGTCATTGAGAGGAACCTCAAACATGAGCTGTTCCTTCCCGTTCTCCGAAACAACGCCGCTCGGCACACGTGACACCTCGTCCTTCTGGCGGGGAGAGAGAGAGTAATAGATGTAGAATGGGTGAGACATCGATGACGAAGACAGAGGGGTGGAAAAAGGGCAAACAAAGAGGAGACAAAGGTTAGCTCATTGGGCTTGAATAGCCTCCAGAAGCTAAACTAAAAGCTTTTCCATTTGAGAGAAACCATCACGATGTGCTTTTCAGCTAAATTTCTCTATGACTGAAAAACTGTGGTTAGAGTCTAAAAAAAAAGAAAAAGAGAAAGAAAGCCATTTGGACTGCCTGCTTTTATACACCCATCTTTTTTCCTCTCTCAGCTCTGCAATATCAATAAAATGACCTGTGCATTTTCAAGAGGTAATTGGAGAATACGGCAAACACAGAGAGCAAGAGAGACAAAAGCAGCGAGAGCAGCAGGGGGAATATAGAGGAAAGAAAAAAAGAACTAAAGACTGACTATATAGATAAAAATGACTATCATAAAACCCAGAAAGATGGTAGAAAACACCATATTATCAAGACAGAGGTATAGCAGTAATGACTAAGTCTGAGACAGAGTTAGTGGAAAAACATTGTAAACATAACAAACACGTAGATCCTGCGAGATGAAAGTGTGTTTGATGGCTCGGTGGGAGAGCTAGCACTGCTGCACCGCATATGGGTTTCGCTATCCACATTATCTGAAATGTACTGACAGGTAAACAGTATTTATCAAAGACTACTCTCCAATCCAAATGTGCAACAAACTCGCATAAATGCTTATTTGTGAAACCGGCAAAATAATAGGTCAGTTCACATTTCTGCAGTATTATCCAGTGTTACTATTAGTGAAGGAAAACAAACTTTTAAGTTCATGAGAAAAAAAAAACCTGCTTCGCATGAGAAATATCCAAAATAATAAAAGGACCCTTGTTAATGATGTATCACAGTTTGAGTGAATCACCAGACTAAAAAAAACATTAAAATTACATTTTGGCAAAATGGAGACAAACACAAAAATATTAAATATCTGATTTTAAAATATTAAACATTTTATTACCTCCGCCAAGCGCGAAGCCTGCGTTTGTCTGTCTGTCTGTCTGTCTGTCTGTCTGTTTGTTAGCAAGATAACTTGAAAAGTTATGAACGGATTTTGATGAAATTTTCAGGAAATGTTGATAATGGGCCAAGGAACAGGTGATTAAATTTTGGTGCCCCCCTCCCCCCGCTCCCTCCCCCCGAAGTATATTCGTCATTAATTGGACCCCAACATCCATCGCAGCGGCTCAATTTTTAGATTTTAGTGCCTCGCACGCCACCTTACCACCCCCACACCACCACCACCACC